>JACXGM010024079.1:0-15892 GCA_016801145.1 Umbra pygmaea
GTGGGTAAGGATTCGTTGGTGGTGGGTAGGGTTGAGTTTCTGGCTTTTCTGTGTAGTGTGGTGAATGTTTGTAGTCAGGTTAAGGGTCGGAATGCTAGGATTGATGTTGTGGTGGGTGCTGCTAAGGCGTTTATGGGTGTCACTGACGTCACGGGGGAGATGGTTCACGAGTTAATGAAGGGGACGGGGGAGGTTAGGTGGGGGGGGCTAGGTAGGCGGGTGGGTAGGGGTGGTGGGCTGTATTTTAATCTGATAGGGTGGTGGGGTGAGGTGGGTGGTGATGACTTGGGTGGGCCGTGACCGGCCTCACACTCCGGTACTGTTGGTGGCGGTGTATGCACCATCGGTTGGTTGCGATTCGCCATTAAAACCCACAGAAGAAGAAGAAGAATTACTCGGTGCCAGAGTAACTTGCTGAGCAAATTCAAATTGTGCTCTCGCAAGAACTCTGGATTTCCAGGGTAGAGCTGTGTTGCTTTTACGCCAAACATAACGTTTTGCATTGCTGCCAAAAAGTTTCATTTTGGTTTCATCTGACCAGAACATCTTCGCGCTCGACAAATGTCTTGAATGCAGTTCTCTGTTTGTCTTTTAAAATTAATTTGCTGTCGATTTCTTTTACAACAGACATGATAGCGGAATCTATACATCTCAATTCTCCAGCTGCAGTCATCTTTGTTGTAAACCAGTTCAAACCAAGCGCTCATTGATGACGTGATGAAAACTTAACTGCAGATCATCTGTCCATCATCGTATAAAGCCCGCCCTGGCAATTTGATTGGCCCGACTATTTCTGAACCGAGCATAATTACTCCTCAATGGATCGAGTCCAGACCGAACTTCTCGACCAAAAAATGTTGTGGGCGGGGTTTGGGCTGGCATCCAGGCTAGGCTAATTGATCATTATTATAACATCATATTTAATGTAAGGCACTAGCTATCCTTTACCTAAATAAAAATATTTGTTAAGCAAATGCCAATGCAATGCTCAGGAATTTATTGCTGACATAGGGTTGGCTTGTAAGTGTTGTGATTTTTTTATACAGTTCTATAAGTAGTCCTCAGTTGTCTAAATAAATGAATGAAACATGTACAGTTGGAAATTACAAATTGAAAGTGGGTAGACTATTTGCAGTTACAATTTACCCCCATTAAAAAATGGGCTGGTGCACCATGAAACTCCCGGGCTGAAAATGTGTCCCACTCCAACCCTGGTAATGCCTACAGTATACTTAACACACCCAACTCTGCGCGCGCCAAAGTGACGTCAAAATTCGAGCGTGCGAGCAAAGGGCGCGCACCACTCTTTTATTCAGTGGCGCGCCCCAAAGCGGAAACAGGAAGCATGGACGAGTTTCAGTGCACAGTAAACGATTCATAATAACACACTTAATGGTTCATAATAAAATTGTAAATGGTTCATAACAACAGAGTTAAGATAATCTTAGCCACTGTTGACATTAACGTCAATGCTACTGCCGGTTTTGCCATCGTTTTCCTTTTTCTTCTTCAAGTCCGTGAAAATATCAAAGTCGGTATCCTCTCCTCAGCTGCAACACCTCTGTTCAGGAGAAGACTGCAACTAGTGTCGCGAGCACCACACACAAGTACAAATGGTTACGGCGCTCCCATGATGTGACTTTGGCGCGCGCCAGGTCGGGAATCTGTAGTATACTGTGCGCTTAACGCATGTCAAGTCACGTTGAGAACCTCAATTCGCCTCTTTCGCGCAAACTGGACACGAGTCCATCGCGCCACGCTAAAGGTGCCCATCGCGCCGCGTGACCTCCAGACGCGTGTAAACGCCTCTTTACATTGACTTAACGTGGAAATCACTCGCTCCAGACTCTCAATTCGCGTTTGGTCTGAACGCAGCATAACATTTCAGTGAGCGCGCGCACGGAGAACACTTTTTGTAACCTTAATTTTAGAAATGTCAGTCCATGTTTACTATAAAATAAAACCTGATTTATGCAAAAAAACATCTACTAGAATGGAAACGCTTATTTTTTTTACTGCTGAAAGCATGAGAATCACACCAGATGCATGAGAGTTGGCAACCCTGTGAACTGAGCCATCATTGCACAACGTCCAGTCTGAAATATCACTTGATGGCAAAGCACAGAGCTGATGTGAATTCTCCGTCCCCTCGTCAAAGCCATGCGACAATGGATGACTTCAGCCAGTATGCCAATGTTGTTTTCAATTTAAAAAAAATATTTGCACAAAGCAAGCCAATCCACTTTTCCATGTAGATAACAGCATCAAAATGAGAAAAAATTATGGGACAAAAAGAAATCAAGATTTAGAACAGATAAAAATGTGCGAATAATTGCGAGTTAACTATGACATTAATGCGATTAAATATTTTAATAGTTTGACAGCACTAATATTATAATATATAATATTATAATATATATAAACAAGTGGTTATTTCAGTCAAAGTTGCCCTTCTATCAGCTTGAAGCAGTCGGCCAATTCTCCTCTGACCTCTAGCATCAACAAGGCATTTTCGCCCACAGGACTGCCGCTTACTGGAGGTTTTTCCCTTTTCACACCATTCTTTGTAAACCCTAGAAATGGTTTTGTGTGAAACTCCCAGTAACTGAGCAGATTGTGAAATACTCAGACCGGCCCGTCTGGCACCAACAACCATGCCACGCTCAAAATTGCTTAAATCACCTTTCCCATTCTGACATTCAGTTTGGAGTTCAGGAGATTGTCTTGACCAGGACCACACCCCTAAATGCATTGAAGCAACTGTCATGTGATTGGTTGAGTAGATCATTGCATTAAGGAGAAATTGAACGGGTGTTCCTAATAATCCTTTAGGTGAGTGTATATATAAGCTACTGTGATGTTAGCATTGCTAGCAACATAAGTTGAGGATAAACTTAATCTTCTCAAATGTGAGCTGTTGATTACAGTTACATTTTAGTCATTTAGCAGACACTCTTATCCAGAGTGACTTACAGTTAATACAAAGACAAACTTAAAGGTAAAGTGCCTTGCTCAAGGACATAACGCCAGAAGGCACAACCGGGAATTGAACTGGCAACCTTCTTACTACAGGTCTTTCTCCCTAACCACTGAACCATCTGACACCCTGATGATGCTTCATGGACGATGGATTTTACAGAACTAAACACACGGTTACTGACTCTCAGCGTCCCAGAGTCGTAATCCTGACAATCCCATCTGTGCGTAAACCAAAGAACATGGTAGCCTGCTGTGACGGAACAGAAGCCAGTGTGCTTTAGTCCTGTAACTAGCCTGAAGTAAACCACTTCCGCCATCATAGAAATGCACATGTCCACCCATTTTGAGACAGTGATTTGAACAAGGATAACAGTTCTAGTACTATTTCTATGGCCTAATGCAGGTCCAGCTGGACCAATAGCAGAAGGGATCAAAGGAAGACTTAATCCACCAGGAACTGGGACAAGTCAGTCATTTTCAATCAGACACGACTGCACTGACAGCCAGTGTCAGTCAGCAAACATTTCAATTGAGCCAGCAAATGTCTGTCCTTTTCATCCTTGCCCTAATCTACAGAGGTGGACAAAATAAAATAGAAACCACATGGAAAAGTTCAGTTACTTTGAAGTTAAAAAATTACTATACGTGTCCGCTTAAGAGTTCTGACTATTAGCAATTTTATATTTTCAAAGAAACATGAAGCAATTACCATAACAGAGTTCAAAGTGGTCAGAGTCAGTAACAGTATTGCAGAGGCATCCAGTCACGTATGTTGAACATGGACAAACTGCATCATCCAAGATAGATGAACACCATATAGGAGCTCAATGCAACAAATAGTACAGCTTCAAAACTGACCACATAATTGAATCAGCACCTTTGTGATGCAGTCTCACAAAAATGGAATTTATGACAGAGTAAGCCAAACGATGCCTTCAGCACAAAATGTATGTTGCCAACTTTTACATGTTGGGGGATCCATATTGTAGGAGTCATCTGGTGGTGTGGGAAGACAACACATAGAAATCATTATGTCTAAATGTCATTAAAATTCCTTCTATTGCCTCCCCAATCACCATAACTAAACATTAATGAACATTTATAGGACGTTCTGAAGCGTACAATGTAATGTCCACCTCCATCTTTCAAACTAGAAGCTTTTCTTCTTGAAGAATGGTGTAATATTCCACTACACACAGATCAGGACTTGCATGACACCATTACAAAAAGAATATAAGCTGTTCTGAAGGCAAAGGGAGGCCCTACTCTTTATCAGCTCTTTGAAATCAATATTGTTAGTTGGTTGCGTTTTGGTTATTTTGTCCACCCAATGTACCTGATTTGGCAAGTGTGTGAAAATGCTCTATGCCCACAAACTAGGAGATTTTAATTGCTGTACAGTACACTGAGTGAAATTTTTCAGTTACGTAATTTACAAAACCAATAGTATAGGTATTAATATACACAACTACAGTAGTTTCCTTAACTGCTATCACACATGTACACAAAAGACGAATTGGCACAGTAACACTGGCCTGTCAGGAGCTTAATGTGGAGGCAGGCCTATGCAACATACAACATCTATCCTAGACTTAAAGCTACTTACTGGCGTCATCCATGTCATCCAAGTCGTTAGCCAGCTCAGCACTGGTCAGGTGGTACTGGCCTGGGTCCCCCAGGGCTGTGACCAGGATAAGCAGTACCAGTGCATTTATCAGCTACAATACATTAACACAAGACCAGAATGGCAGGTCAGACTGACCAGATTGGAATAAACCACAGCATAAGCATTAGGGAACAACTAAAACAAATATTGTAGTATACAGGTAGACTGCATTATCATTAATGAACATAATTAATAGAAGATACATTTAGGCCAAAGCAATTAAATCTGAACATTTATACAGGAAAATTAAGTCATTTGAAACCTTGAATTAACAACCTCAGCAACCTAGTCTGGAATTCAATATTCATGATTTTAACCATGATGGTGAGTCCACAAGAACCGAGGTCACAGTAGGTGCTTGGACTTGTGAATGATATGCCTACATGCATACGTATTAGCCATTCAATACTGTCCTGACCCACGACCCGCATGACGAGTGCACTAAAACATTAATAAGAGACATTTTCCAGTACTGTTAGTTTAGGTTAACCCCTCATTAGAATAACTTCCCAATAATATCTAACCCCATCACAACAGCGCCTATATTATTTACTCCTCCATACTGAATTAAATTATTGAAATCGATCCAAATGACTAATGTTTGCTGGCTATAATTTAACATCTAACTTGGAAATAGTTCCTAAAGAAAATAAAGCTTTTGTTGGTTATTTAAAGAAAAGCCGAAATAAATGCAATTATTTTAAAAAAAATTTAATGAAGGCTTACCATGTACCAAACCCCCAGGATAACGGTGCCCGTGCGAACGTGACAGCACAGGCAGCAGCTGGTGGAATGCCATCGGTCCCACGGGGAAATCATCTTTAACAATACCAGGAGGCACTTCACAGATATATATAAATGTCTAAACGTTTACAATAAGCAATACAAACAGATCGACATTAATTTATTCTGAAGTGAAACCGGCCCGTTCGATTGGACTACCGTTAAACTATCCGAATTAATGAGAGCGGTCCAGGCGGTCTGCAGATCAACAGTGGGTCGGTTTGACAAACATTGAACCACGTGACCAGAGCTGAATCCGATCAAGAAAACTGGTGATGTAACTGTTTCAAAACTACCACCACTGTAGTTGGCTGTTATATTTATTAGAAAATGTAGAATTCACTTCACAATGATTCGTTATAGGCACCAACGAGAGCAGAATCTATAACAATCGAAGCATTTTGAAAAAAAAAAACATTCCATAGAAAAATCGACAATGAAAAAAACGACTCCCCAGTCAGAGATTACATTACATTTTCCTTCAGAGGTTACGGAACAAGTGGAGGAATTCACAAAATAACAGATTAAAATTACCTTGAACGTTAATCCTTAATCAAATGATGTCTACGATTAACAATTTGTAAAATGAACAATGTAATATTAAACACCTCACTAAAGTTGATAATAAAAACATTTAAAATATAGTCTATTATTCAACTATTAATGTCAAATAAGACAAATTAGAAAAGGCCCTTTATTTATAGTCTTTTTACATATGGCTTGGTGTTTTTATTACAAACGTTACAAATATTTGGAGAACGTCAACCACGTGTACAGAAGGTACCTAACTACGCGAGCATAACAACATGGTACTGAGAAATAAAAAACGACATCTAATCATGGCGTCACTTATATTCCGGTTGTAGTCAAACGGCCTGGTTTCCCGACTTAAAATTCTGGATAGTTCGTTATTCCCCCAATTTCCAAGTCTTCACATCACTGACATGGAGATATAATCCCCATGTTCAGTTTTAAATGCAGCAACACTAATATATACGTTTTATAACCTTTCGCCTTGTTGAAATTACCCAGCTCTGCTAACATCAAAATAAGTTTGTTACTTACCTAAACTTTACATTTACCATTTGTGGTCACTTAAGCACTGTTGAAACTTGGGAAGGTGTTCTTGCACATTTTTCTTAAAAACTGTGACCTTTTTCAAAGAGTGAGTTTTGATGTCAGCATTTGATAAGTAACTAAAATGTGAATACAATCCCAAAATATTTACAGTACAATTCACTAGCTTTTTAGATACTGTACTATATAGCTGACCTGCTTGTGTGACAGTAATGAGTGACCAGATGGTTGGTCCTTTTTTGTTAGTAACAAACATATCTTGATATTAATGAAAATTTGGATAATTAACTTGAGTGCCACAGTTAACGTGCCATAAAATATGGATATGGATCAAAGTCATTGCACCACCCTTCTTCTCAACATCCGCTATATGTAGATAATCCCAGACTACGTGTTTTGATATCAAAGTAAATCTCTCCTGGTCAAGGTGACCTTTAGCCATAGGCATAGCCAGGGAGGACACACCACACATATAGAAAAGATTAAATGATATTCCACACACATGTCCCTACAGCTTCAGTCACTGCGGTTGTATGATTAAACCACTAACCCATCCTAAACAAAAAATAAATGATTCAGTGCAGTCATGGTTTGTGGGCATTTCATTTTTCATGAATATATCTTTTGGAGGAAGGTCCAATGTTGAGTGTTATAGCAACTCACAATCATCCAATGGGTGCATATCACAAGCTGGGTGTGCGCACACTATGAAATTGTTTTTACTAATTTTTGACAAATGTTATTGAAATATACGTCACAGTGTCATTGGCTGAGTTAGGTTAACTTTAACTCTATGTAATTATGAGGTGAAGATTACATATTTATGGCCAAATAGGGCATGTACATTTTCACTTGGCAGTGCATTATTAGACATTTTTTGTACCACTGCCATTTGTGGTCACTGTAGTTAACAACACTTAAAATGGGTTCTAGCATCTGTTTTTTGGAAAACATTATGCTTGCTCAATGGTTGAAACCCATTTCCATGTTTGACATTGAAACACTGTGATACTGCCAGCAGCAGAAACCTATTCAGTATAGCTATTTGGATCCAGAGTGTCAGGAAAAAACAAAAGTCTGCTTTAACCTCTGGTACGGAAGCAGCAGCAGTAATTGAAGCAAGGAACAAAGCATTTCTCTGTGTCAGATGCAAAAATTAGATGCCACTACCTCAATCTGCATCTAAACGTCAAGTTGATTAGGCACCAAACAATGCAAAATGGACTAAGACAGGAGGAATTACCTGGCCCTGTATAATAAGAACTCCATCATTTGCTTTTCCCCCCATTCAAAAATGTTTTGCTACCATATGCTCTACTTAACTTGACCTTATAGTGCATAACTAAAGCTTTTGAACAAGAGTCACCATCTGCACCAATAAGGTTAACAGTATAAAACAGAAAATCAAAATACTGCAAAATAAAAGGCCTGTAATCTTAACATGTTTCTTAGCTCTTCTATAGTATTCATCTCAAAGCAACAATCACTCTTAAAATCATGATCATTTTCTACATTTCTAATCATCAATATTTCAAAAGATTTAATGGAATTCACAGGGGAAATTGTGTGCCCAAATTTAAGTATTGATAAGAGTCACAGCAATTTTACTGTACATTTCCAGTTTGCTTGACACAGGCTGCATTTTGGACATGAAGTTAGTCAGAAGTTTGATATTTCAGTTTAAAAATGTCATGTATTTGTACAGTAAATTCATGAAAATTCTTCACACAAAATGCTTTATAAAACAGGACGAACAGCCTCTCCCCCAGTCTTTTGCATATTACTCATGTTTCCTTCCTGGCCCGCTTCTTCTTCATCACTGGTTTGGAAGCCTGGCTCTCTTCAGGTGATTCTAAGGAGGGAAACCACACAGACTGGTAAGTCTTACAATGTAGGAGCCATTCAAGGAAATCATACAGTGCTAAACTAGAACAGCAGGAAGATATTTTTAACGAATATCTAAGTTGTCAAATGTCTGAAATCCAGGGTCCGTGTGGCAGAGTGGGCTGCATTGCAGGACAGTTTACGTCATGATGGTCAGTGGTTTGAGCCAGGCTTGAGTTCCCCAGCTTTTCCCGAACCTCTAGAACAAGGCAGTGCAAATTGGCAGAGTGCTGCCCGGGATTTGGGATAGATAAGCAGAATAATCTACCTAAACTGGGCCCCTGTAAGTTCAATCACGGAAGTATATTTAGTGAGCGTAATCCTCCCAAGCATTATCTGACTAAAGGCTTCCGTGTTGGATGAGCAGTGAGAAAAGAATCGTCCGGCTCTGTGGCATGTGCTTGGATGAACCACGTGAGTGCCCCTCACCATCCCGCATTTGTCCAAGGTGTTGCAGAGGTGCCGACAAGGCAGGGTTAATGGGAAATTGAAGGGGGGGAAATATTTCAAAAGTCAGTCACTTTAGTGGACTATTCAGCAAAACATTCGAAATGCGCAACGGTGATCGTGTTCACTGTTTATTGCTGCGCAATTAACAGAGCGCGATGACATTAAAATACCAGCAGATGGCGGTGGTCGAGCACATCTTATTTACTTTTTTGGGACTACTCAGTTAAGGCGGCTATCGGCTCTTGTCTGGGCGGCCGCCTTGACAAAGAAGTGCTGCGGGAAACCCTGCTATTGAATCACTAGCAAACTGTATGAGGGACTGCATATTTAACATCCTTGGATCAAAACTAGGAAGTATATTTATCCATTGTAGATGGACCATCAGATTAAAACACATTTGTTCCAGTCCCATACTAACATGTACAGTAAATCATTCAATGTGGTTTTATATCAAGTTTGTTCATGCTGAGATAGCAATAATGTACCACCCAAGTGGGTGTGGCTATGGTGGAATATATTTAGAAACGATGCAGCTGTAAAGTGGTTCATAAGGAGGCTGACGGGAAAGAGCAACCTCTCCCACCTGGGACACAGTAGAAAAAGGCCCTGCCAGGCCACTGGTGAGAGGGGCAATACACAGATAAACCCACTTTATTTTCAGTATGCATTGGTTGGTAGAGCGGTTTGATTTCAGCACAGAATTAATTTAAATAACTCACCAAGAGTGAGATCAGGAGTGTGCGGTTTGGACGGTACAAATGGTACACTGGTAGAACTATGCAACGCGGTACAGTTTGTCCCATAGTGTATTTTGTAGTGCTATGCAAACACTTTCTGTAAGCAAAGATTTTTACTTCTACTTTAATTTTAGCAAGAGAAGTTGTTGCTGAGTGGACTAATATCAGAGGAAGTACATGTGAAGCAGGACTGGCCCCAAACAAAACTATGAAGAACAAGGCATCAGTAAGTTGTCTCCTACTTTTGCTGTTCATGGGGAAATGCATTTAGATCTTCAGTAGTTTAGTTGTTCAGAAGTAAACTACACTGTTTTGAATGAATAGGCACATTAAAAACAGCTGTGAAATGCAGTGCCTAAAAAAAAATCATACCCAGTCAGTCAAAATCCTTAACTTTTGCCACATTACACCCTGGAAATTAAAATGAAATCTAAATGACGACAACTGTATTTTATTTACAAAATAATCAAAGTGAAAACATAATATCCAAATTCTGAACAATTAAAATTAAATTTGATAAATACCTAGTTTGGATAAGTGATCAGCCCTTAGAGAAACCATTATAAACTTTCTCAGGTATAACCAGTCACTCCCCAGATCACACACCATGCTAATTGCCCCCACCTGACATCAACTGTAGTGGTTTTGATTACTTCATAAGAAAACCATCTGTTCCATGATGAGTCCATTTCTAATAGTGCATGGCATTGCAAAGAAATACACCATGGTTGGAAAGGTGCTTTCAAAAGGGCTCTGAGACAAAGTTGTGAAAAGGCACAAGTTAGGAGAAGGATACAAAAGGATCAAAGGTTTTAACTATGACTCTGAGTACTGTTCAGAGCATTATTAAGCCCCAAGCCTTGCCTAGATTGGGCTGTCCCTCCAAACTGTATGACCGAGTCAGGAGGACATTGATCAGGGAAGCCACCAAGAGGCAAATGTCAACTTTGAAAGACTTACAAGTCCTTATGGCTGAGATTGGTCAGTCTGTGCATGTGAATCTCACAAGCTTTACACAAAGCTTGCCTGTACAACAGGGTAGCAAAAAAGCCGGAATGAAGCACAAATGTGCACAAATTATAACTAGGCTACTAGACTCAGAAACAAAACAAACCTCGGAACACACAATGACAATGACCGACAAAGGCGAGTGGAGGCAGATGGAGCTATATGCACAATGAACTTGGCAGTGGGAATAAGTTCGTAAACATTAATCTCTATCAGAGTGTAGGCTTGCCCGTCTTTGAAGTCACATTCACTGCCTTGCGAAAGTATTCGGCCCCCTTGAACTTTGACCTTTTGCCACATTTCAGGCGTCAAAGATATGAAACTAATTTTTTGTGAAGAATCAACAACAAGTGGGACACAATCATGAAGTAGAACAAAATTTATTGGATACAAGTTAATACTTTGTAGCGCCACCTTTTGCTGCAATTACAGCTGTAAGTCACTTGGGGTATGTCTCTATCAGTTTTGCACATCGAGAGACTTAAATCTTTGCCCATTCCTCCTTGCCAAACAGCTCGAGCTCAGTGAGGTTGGATGGAGAGCATTTGTGAACAGCAGTTTTCAGTTCTTTCCACAGATTCTAGATTGGATTCAGGTCAAGACGTTGACTTGGCCATTCTAACACCTGGATATGTTTGTGAACCATTCCATTGTAGATTTTGCTTTATGTTTTGGATCATTTTCTTGTTGGAAGATAAATCTCTATCCCAGTCTCAGGTCTTTTGCAGACTCCATCATGTTCTTCCAGAATGGTCCTGTATTTGGCTCCATCCATCTTCCCTGTCCCTGCTGAAGAGAAGCAGGCCCAAACCATGATGCGGCCACCACTATGTTTGACAATGAGGATGGTGTGTTCAGGGTGATGCGCTGTGTTGCTTTTATGCCAAACATAACGTTTTGCATTGTTGCCAAAAAGTTCCATTTTGGTTTCGTCTGACCAGAGCACCTTCTTCCACATGTTTGGTGTGTCTCCCATGTGGCTTGTGGCAAACTTTAAACAACACTTTTTATGGATATCTTTCAGAAATGGCTTTCTTCTTGCCACTCTTCCATAAAGGCCAGATTTGTGCAGTATACAACTGATTGTTGTCCTATGGACAGACTCGCTCACCTCAGATGTAGATCTCTGCAGTTCATCCAGAGTGATCATGGGCCTCTTGGGTGCATCTCTGATCAGTCTTCTCCTTGTATCAGCTGAAAGTTTAGAGGGACGGCCGGTACATTTCAGGGGTCTAATACTTCTTCCATTTTAATATTATCGCTTGCACAGTATTCCTTGGGATGTTTAAAGCTTGGGAAATCTTTCTGTATCAAAATCCAACTTTAAAAAGTTCTCCACAACAGTATCTTGGACCTGCCTGGTGTGTTCCTTGTTCTTCATGATGCTCTCTGTGCTTTCAACTGACCTCTGAGACTATCACAGAGCAGGTGCATTTATACAGAGACTTAATTACACACAGGTGGATTCTATTTATCATCATTAGTCATTTAGGTCAACATTGGATCATTCAGAGATCCTCACTGAACGTCTGGAGCGTTTACTGAACTGAAAGGGGCTGAATAATTTTGCTCGCCCAATTTGTCAGTTTTTTATTCGTTACAAAAGTTTGAAATATCCAATAAATTTCGTTCCACTTCATGATTGTGTCCCACTTGTTGTTGCTTCTTCACAAAAAATTACAGTTTCATATCTTTATGTTTGAAGCCTGAACTGTGGCAAAAGGTTGAAATGTTCAAGGGGGCCGAATACTTTCGCAAGGCACTGTAGTCTATGCATTCCATTACTTTGGTTTTTAAAGCACTCCAGCATAAAGGACCACCATACATTACTTCTTGGCTAGTACACAAAAGTACTCCCTATCAAACACTGCAGGTATTTCCAGAGTTAACTGTCCCTGAGACACAATCTCCACTGAGTTAGGTAGACAGGCTTTCAGTTTCAGCACCTCACAATTGTAATAATCTCCAAGATCATTTTAAATTGATGGAATCAGTGCCACTAATGAAATTCAAAAAGATGAAGGAATATTTCCACGAAGAATGTAAGTGTACCCTTTCAATTGTGTGTTTATGTTCTTGGGGCTGCTACTGTAACAGAGTTAAAAATGCACTTGACTGTCACCGCCAATTTATATTTATTATTATTTTAATCATCATTCATGTTTATTATTTATCTATTGAGTTTATTTTATCTATCATAGTGCTATTATTTCCTGTTGTTGCTGTACAGCGCCTCTATTGTCCCTCCTAAGTTGCCATAGTACCCCTTCAGTTGCCGTAGCTTCCGTATCCTCCTCATACGGCCTTGTATTGATGAGGTAGGTTGTGTGGAGGATGCTGCTGCGTTATTTCATTGTTTTCTTTGAATAATGTGTTGATTGTGTTCTGACCCTTCCATAAGTAATAATGCAATGTTAATACGATGATATTACCTAGCTGTATTATGCAGTCTTTACGGTTAAAAATAAGTCTTACAGATATTTGGTTTAACTCTTTTCCTTTTTGTGCCATTCCCGCACCATACACCACACAGTACATTTTCAGTGTGTAAATTCAGCTATTTAATGTTTAGGAGCAGAGGTGCGGATAGAGGGAAACAATATACCAGAAGCAAATTTATGTTGTATTGTCTTCTGCAGGTACACTGTAAACCCGAATAGTAAGCAGGACTCAAAAAAATTAAGGAAACTTATTACCTCAAAAGTTGAGTTCTTGAAGTACTTCCTTTTGAGTTCAGAATACTTAAAATACCTTCAAACATTTTAAGTGCACTGGAACAATTCTTTTCTGTTTGAGTTCATAGAACTTAAACATAAAAATTTAGTATAACAATGTGTGCAGCTTTACAAACAAAATACTGCCCATCAATGTAATCAGGGATGGACTAGGACAGAAATTCGGCCCGGGACTTTGGATGGAGCGGCCGGAGGTGGGGGGGTGGCGCGCGCGTGTGCGCGTGCACTGTATCTGTCCCTCCCCGCGTTCGTCAATCATTCACTCTGGGTTTCTCCTCATTTGAATATAGAGGAACTCTCTCTCGATTTGACGGCCGGGCCAGAGCGCAGTTTTGTGAATGCAAGAGCCAGTACATTTCAGCCTACTGTCACTTGTTTTAGTACGTCCGACCGGCCGTCAAAGTAAAATGTGACGGCCCGTTCGGCCCGGAATGGACCGGCCGGTCGGGAAAACTCCCGATCCTCCCAATGGCCAGTCCGCCCCTGAATGTAATGTTTTTCAGTCTCACTTCGTACATTTTGTTTGGAAATGTTCTCAAAACAGTTAAATGATGGCAAAACACAGTGACTGTTAATTTCATGAACTCAAAAATTTTGAGGTAATAAGTTTCCTTAATTTTTTTGAGTCCTGCTTACTGTTCGGGTTTACAGTGTATCTTTTTGTTAGATGTTATATCATTTTTATTTTATCTGTATAGTCACCCAAACCCATGTGATGTTTCAGTTTGGCAACTTGTAGAACATATATTCTTCACATTTTCCATTTCAAGCCAGGTTATAATTCCCTGCCTTTTTCTTTGAATGCTCTTTAGTACTAGTAATGTGCACATTGAGATTTGGATTAATACTATACTGTAATTGCAGTTTTATGCATGTATCATGTGAAATTAAATCCTTGACAATAGCGCCTTGTATTGCTGAGGAGCGGAAACAGAGGGAAATAGACCAGAAGCAAATTAATGTAATATCGTCTTCTGCAGGAGTAAATAAATTCACAGAAGAACCATAAATTGAATTATTCTATAGCCGAACCACATTCGTTACACTCCTCTCACTTCTACTGCTTAGAAATTGTTTTGATGCAAAGCTCGGCCACAAGAAATCCGTGTCCTCAGCATGACCTACCCTGCTAAAACAAAGGTTAAATAAATAAAAAGGTAAATGACTAGAAAGTGTTTAGACTCTAGAGCATCTTAAAGCGGTAAAGAGGTAGACTAAGAAGCAAAGGCTGACTGGTAAAGTGGCATAAGTAAAAGCTGTTAAATTCAAAAGCTACAACAACTACTTAAATAAGAAACTATAATAATAATAATAATAATAATAACCACCAGGTTTTGCAGGTTCCTTTGCTTCCATAATTCAACAGCTAGACTGAGCCACAACCATGGGCATTTATGTGGAGGCCATTAGCCAGCTGGCTGGCCCCAATCATCATGCAGCATAAAGACACTATACAACAACTGTCCTTAAAAGCCCCCTAGGCGCTCATTTCAAGTACTCACAGTGCATTCTCTTTTCATGTTTCTGTTGAGTGGAGTGTATAGCAAGGCTTAACAGTAGATATAGAATAGAGGACTGTCTACAAGTTAGTAGTGAGGTGTACGTGGGGCTGGGACAGCAGCCGTCCTGGTTGAGCACAAGGCTGAAGCACCAGCCTGGTACGTACTCTGTGCTGGAGCAGGGAGACTGGTCTGCTTCACAGGTTTCTCAGGATGGGCGGGCTGGGGTGGCACTTGTGTAATGGGGACAGTTGTCTTCTTAATCACCACTGGTTTCTCCACTCTCACCTAAAGGAAGAAGAGATCCATTTTAGACTGGTGACTAGGGTGGTTCGATAAACCAGTACTGTCAAAGTACCGCGGTGCCAGCATTTCAAAGTTGTACTACACTAGCATTTTACGTAATTCGATATTTCATAAAAAAAAGTTGTGTTAAAATAAAAGCTGTGACTTTAGGGAGTTTATTGCCCTTTGACAACGTGTCTGTGTGTACAAGTCTGAGACTAATCAGTTGCTTAGAGAGAAAGACAGTGGAGCATAGTGAAACAAGGAGGTACTTCGCTTAAAACCATTTGCCACAGTATCGATTTGGCATCAATACTGATGTACCACAGCAAGTATTACTGAGGATTAGAATTTCCTGTGCAGTAGCTTTAAGGAGTATATGCAAATATTACACATACAGTATTAAATGTAATACTTAATATATTTTAAAGAAGTCGTTTTGATGATAAGTATAATGATAATTGGACATATGAAATAGTCTGATGCATCATATAAAATACTGTTTGTACAAACGGAGTGCTGACCATGAGCTGAACACTAGTTACAAAATGGCCTTCAATTACAACAGGGTGAAAGAGACATTGTTCACATTCCAACAGTAGTAGTCTCAAACTGTGAGACAGTCTCAAACTGTGAGACAGTCTCAAACTGTGAGACAGTCTCAAACTGTGAGACAGTCTCAAACTGTGAGACAGTCTCAAACTGTGAGACAGTCTCAAACTGTGAGACAGTCTCAAACTGTGAGACAGTCTCAAACTGTGAGACAGTCTCAAACTGTGAGACAGTCTC
>JACXGM010024080.1:0-15892 GCA_016801145.1 Umbra pygmaea
AAGGCAACTGAAAAGAACTTACTGTAGTAATGAAATCACCATATAGACTAATTTAAATGAACTTTGTAAAATATGTATTATTGAAAAATATATTAAATAAAAAATATATTAAAGAAGTACAAACATACATTTCTGATTCTGATTATCTTTGGGCCTGCAGAGAAGGCCTTGCAGGCCCTGACGGCCCACCACTGGTTATTTCTGCCAGTGACATAAACCACTTGTTTACAGTGTGATTGACTATGTTACTACCGTGCTGTATAGTCTCTCAACAAGTCAGCCGTTCATAACATGTTCACAATCCACAAAACAACAGTCTAAAGTATCACTGAAATCCTAAGCCCACGAGGAAGGCTTTTATTTATACAATAGTCATTGTTGCCCAGTTGTTGACCAATCATGTACACAAACATCAAGTACTTGTCCAGAAAGGGTCTCCACTACAGTACAACACATTTAGATATCATAGAATGTAGAACCTAGAATTATCTCTATGAAATACAGTACAGTGTATGTAGAACGACAATTGGAAGTAACGGTATAGCAATTTCAAATGAAATTTTCTGCTGAGAGAGGCGATCTGAGGTGCTGATTTTTTTAAACTTTGCTTTGTAATGGGTTATGCTTCCAGTAAATATAGACAAACAAGGGATTATGGTTACACTTTAAAATAAGGTCACATATTTAAAGGGTTTATAAATGCTTAAGGGTTATTTAACCACTTATTAATCAATTATAAACAATGTATAAATGTTATTAGGACAATAAGGTTTATGTAATGGGATTTATGAATAATTAATTAACACAGAACAAGGTATTTATAACAACTTTATAAACCCTTATATAATAATAATATTCATACATGGTACTTATATCGTGATTTTCAAGGACCCAAAGACGGTTTACAAAACTAGCGAAAATAATGAACAAAGAACAAATATGTAACCATAATATTAGGTTTAACCAGTATTATTTGTGTTTATTCTATTACCAAACACCAGAACATGACAATCACAATATTTTCATTGTTACCTCCTAGTCTAGGCAAATTATTTTTCTCTTAACAGTGATTGGAGTTTCATTGGTATGCTAAATAATAGGTAATAAATGTAATAACATATAGAGGCCCGACAGAGACACTAGTTACTAGAAGGCATTTTCAAACACTATACATTTAAAGGTCTACCCACTCTCAGATTTTCCACAAAAAGCTATACAGTTGTAACAGTCTCCTGGTCAGGCTATGACAGGCTGGCATGTTTTACAATGCTGCCTGTTCACAAGAAGAAATATGCTACCTACTTATAAAAACGGATTCACATTTGACATTATTGTACTGTATTTTAAGGTCTTAACCACAAGGTGTGTTAAGATTTTGGATTCATATTAGTTTATCCTTTTTGAAACATGCCCATTTTCTGCCAAGTGAGATATGAACTATGCTACAATTCAGGCTCAAAGAAAAATCAACAAGAATACAAATCAGAGTGTTCATGTATCCGATGACGACGCAGCATGGTGTATCGCAGACAAATCTCTCACGGCAGGCGTACAACGTGATAGTATGCAGGTGAGGCGGCAGTCCCATAACAGCCGCAACTCTGAAGCACAACTTTAACCCCCCCCTGTTCAATAATCAAAATAAAAAATTATAATACATAGATTTGATGATCTAGCCAACACTAAATCCATTTGCTTCCACGAAGTGTGATCATGAAGTTTTAGCTTTCCTATGTTTCCCTTTGAGGCGAGACTGTCCAACCTTTAGGAACCTGTTGACCTGCTTCTCTTCTTCTCTGTTGCCCTGGAGGTGTTGAGGTGTAAAGAGGTCTACTCTGCCGGGATTTTCCTCTTGGAGGGGGGAATGAGATGACCGGGGAGGTCAGAGGGCAGCTCGTGCCCTTCAAGTTTGACTTTGATCAAGTGATTGGCCAGGGCGAACTCCTCGTCATCTAGCATCCCGTCCTTATCGATGTCAGCCAGCTTCCAGATCTTTCCCAGCACCGTGTTGGGCAGCTTGGACTTCACCATCTCCTTCTTGGCATTGGCGCCGGTCACCTTCCCGTTGACTGGCGACAGCGTGTAGAAGATCTCGTCGTACATGGGCTTGTCCCGGGCCACCACCCACTCCGCCTCATCGATGCCCTCCCCGGCGCCTTCCCCGTAACCGTGGCCGAACGGACCGTTGAGAGTGCCGTCGAAGGCCCCGCCCTTCACAACCTTTTGTGGACGGTTGGTCTCTTCCTGCCTCACCAGAACCATGAGCCCGGCAATGTCGTGGGCCAGCATGTCATCCACTGTGTCCAGCAGCTTCATCTTTAGGGGTTGGAACTTGTTCAGATCATGGCCGTTTAGTTGCTCCTATAAGAGGATAAAGACATAGATGTCAAACAAGCTTTGATTTTTTCCTCAGTAATATAGTTGGGTTCAGGATACTTACACATTAAAGTCAGCATATGTAAAAAAAAATATCAAAATGACTCATGTTGACCATCAGTAAAGTTGGTCAATCTTTCATTGAGGAACACAAAGTGTTCACAAAGAACACAGATGGACTGGGTGTGGATAACATGTTAGGCTTGGTGACAGAAAACCCGGAAGCAGCTGTGTTGTCGTCAAAGATGTAGATCCCAATAAAGCAAGTTTGTGTGTTACCTCAGTAGTAATCAGATGTTCGTATCTTTACTTGAAAAATGTTTTGTGTATGTTGTGTAGTCATTGAGTACTCCCCTTCTTCTACATGGTATCAGGCCATCCCCTCGACCAAACTGACCTGCATCTTCTTGAGGTTGGGGAAGTCTCCGGGGGAGATCTGGTGCTCTCTTTCAATGCGGCTGTAGATCTCTCCCAGGCTGTTGATCAGCTCCTTCTTCTTGCCCTCCTTCCCAAACACGCTGGGCATCTCCTTCTTCAGAGAGCTGATGATGTAGGCGTGGACCTACAAGGACACAGCAGGTGACGGCAGGACGTTAACGAATGACAGAGAGGAATCAGTCATGTCATGCAGTGTTTCCCAGATGTTACATTTTGACGCATGCAAAGGTTACAGCCAGCTTATAATGGGTCATACTGTAGCTTATGTGTCTGATATTCCACATCCTCTTACACTCCCAATGTCCTTGGAACTGAAAATGAACACCTGACATTATAGATATTCAAACAGGAAGGTGACACTTAAAGCCGTTTTATGAGTGTGCCTGACTCAAATGTCACGTCTGGGCTACACAAGAGGACCCCTTTCTTTTTTATATTTTTTAGAGTAAAACGTGTTAAAGAATTATCTTTTGGCCAAACATGAAACTTAACTATTTCTTTAAAATATTCAGAAAATATCCTTTACTACAGATGCTTAAATGGAAATTACTTTGATTTAAACCTGTACTATGTAACTTTGTTGAAAACTACAAATAAATACTTAATCTTTTTAGGACTTTTAAAAGTTAAAAAGTAGCATATTGGATTCAGGGGTTGAAAAAGGTAAGGCTCACCACAGCCCGTTCCATAGTTTGTTTTTCTGCTTTTCTGTTTCAACAGAATATTACGTCATACTGTAAATTCAATCCACCAATAGATTACTGTCTTTCACAGTCAAACATGCACAGCTGTCATCGCTTTATCATTAGTACTGGTATTTAGTTCTAGCATCCTGTGTGTTTGCTGTCGCTCATTGATTTAATGTTACTATGTGTTAAGTGTGTCTGTGTATCGTATTTAGTTCATGTTTTGACTCCACGAAGTACAGTTATTTTTGTCATAAGTAGTTTGGTTCAATAAAAGCACTTTCTGTATTCAACCTTCGCGTTTGTCTCCATTCCTATATGCACCATATCAGGACATTGTCCCTGTATTGTTCCTAGGTTCAGTAAAAACATATAGATATAAAACCATTAAAAACAATCTACGTAAAGTTACAGTGCATCTTTAAATAATATTGATTCATATCTACAATGGTCAAAATAGTTGGAGTAGCTTAAAGGATGTTTCAAGTAACTGTAGTAAAGAAAATGCTGAAATTCATGCAGAAATTTAAAGCGACCATACATGTCTTTGCTCCCACTCAGTGTCTCCAGATAGGAACTGGATATTTTCAACTCCATTAAATGAGAAATAAAAGTGAGTGAACAATAGTAGGTGTGTGTATAACTAAAGGCTTACACGACATGAGTCAACAGCCCCTTCAGCGTATCCTCTGTTTCCCGGATGGATGAGGATACTATTGCTGACAGCAGAGGAAGCCCGCCACTCTGTTCTGGGCAAAACCGGACAGACACATAGCACAGGACATGCACTCGCTGACAGGGATCTGCCAATAAGGGGGCAGGAGGCCAGAAGTGGGTTGGCAACTCTCAAGGTGACCACCAGTTCAGGGGGGATTGGCACACACACACACACACACACACACACACACACCTTACGACATCCTGTTGGAAATGTGTTGTATCTCCAGAATGGCCGTGTGATGTTTTGAGTGGAGGTGGAGAACCGATGACATCAGAGGGCCAGGTCCTCAGTCATATACAGTGTAGACCGGTATGATTACGACATAACATAACATAACATACCATTACAATAGTGTTGGGTTCTCAGTCATATACAGTGTAGACCGGTATGGTTACGACATAACATTACATAACATACCATTACAATAGTGTTGGGTTCTCAGTCATATACAGTGTAGACCGGTATGGTTACGACATAACATAACATAACATACCATTACAATAGTGTTGGGTTCTCAGTCATATACAGTGTAGACCGGTATGGTTACGACATAACATAACATAACATACCATTACAATAGTGTTGGGTTCTCAGTCATATACAGTGTAGACTGGTATGATTACGACATAACATAACATAACATACCATTACAATAGTGTTGGGTTCTCAGTCATATACAGTGTAGACTGGTATGGTTAGGACATATCATCCAGCAATGCAGATGTCAAATCAATGCTAACCAACCTCAGAACAAAACCTCCCATCTTTCACAGCAATTGGCTCATTCATCCTGTCTCTTGTCATCATAACTGTTTCCCAGGTCTCTCGTCTATTTTTCTTCACATTTTCCTCTTTCTGAAACATCCGGTGTTTGGTCAAAATATCAGTTTTTTGACTCCCTTTCTAAGTGTGTTGCTGAAATGTGAGCCACCTCATTCGTTGAAATTAAAGCTCAGGTCTTGTTTTTAGAACAGACACTGCTGATGTTTTCTCAAGGTCTTTCCGCAGAGTGTTCAATATCTGTCCACCTCCCAGTCTGGCTCCTTCCACCACCCAGCCCTCCGATCTGCCAAACGAACACTAAAGAACCAGGATCGGGTGAAATCCCAACATCAGCCAAATAACAACCTCATCAAACGCTCCGTCCTGTTCCTAACACTAACATCTAGACCCAGATATTAAATCCCTCCGGGAGTCGGTCATCACAAAACTATTTGTTAAATCAACCGTTCCCAGCATACTATGTGCATTGCTTGCATATTTCACAGACTCTGGAATTTTCCACATAAACCTGTCAAATCATCACATTATAAGTGAATAAAATGAACCCATTACTAAAGTACATGAAGAGGGTGGAGGAATATCTGAGGACAAGTAGAGTCTGAAGGAGCAGAACAAACCACGTCCGGATGATTGTTTATCATCTGGCAGGTCAGTGTACGATAGGACGACTGCATGAATGCAGACACACCCGGTACAGCGTTCATTTTACCAGTGCTGTAATGCCAAGACGCTTATCAATTGGTCAGCCAATAGGTTGTGGCCACAAGGCAGCTGACCTTGGAAATAAATGAATGATGCAATCTGCAATTTTGGAAACTGGTTGTAAAACTGTTGCTATTGGCCTAAAAAGCCTAACTGAAAATCATGTAATGTATACAGTATGTGCTCCATTTCATGATTTGTGCTCCATACGATCAAAACCACCCAATGGAAATTTCATGGCTAACTCTATGTACTGTATGAGAGCTTCTACTTACAGTGTATGTAGGCAATAAGGCACAAACAAGCCAATATAACAACACAGTATAGTAGGCTTGGTACATTTGCAATATGTCACAAATCTCCAAGATGTCTTATTGCACTAATAAACTGGTTACCAACAAAACTAGTAAAATATGCCAAAGCAATCAGTCAATTTGAATGTAGGATTTAAACCACCCGGTGCACAGGCAGATTAACAGCATATTACACATCCAGATCAAAAAAGTAAAGAAATCTGAAGTCAGTTCAAGGTCAGTTTGAGCTCAATATGTTCCATCACTAACTCCATTCAGAATAAGTTTAAATGTTTAATTTAAGTTAAATGTTTAATTGAATATTTTTATTGGATGTATTTCAGGCAATATGGATAGACAGAGCACTTGCTCCGAGGTGAACAGCTTAGAATGCTGGTGACACGTAAAATCAATGCTCAATGTCATGAGAAGTGACCTGTGAATGGTAACTGATGTGTCGGGACTTTCTGCCACATCAATGATTGGTGTCACAGTGTTGCTCAGCCGTGAAGGGCCCCGGAAGAGCCGATGTCCCAGCCTACATGGCAACACTCTGTCCAACAATGAGTCCCCCTGGGCAGAGATTGTAACTCAGCTCCAGGGGTGGAAGGTCTGATAAAGGAGACTCCTTTATTAGTTAATTAGTAAGTCCTTAAAGATTCTTTGACCAGAGAACTAGAAGGAGATAATTATTTTCTACTCATTCTAATCTCTTCCATTCAAATGTAATTAAATATTGCCTTTGGGAAAATTCGTTTTAAGGAGAAACTCACCCAGACTTTTATCTGTATTCATGTTTCTGTGCTTGTAGTTCACCCTAGGAACCATTTAGTTGTATATATTTTTTTGATGAATCAACACTGACCACAATGCAAGGAAACGTGGCGAAGCCAGTAGTAGAAGCCATGGTGACATTTTGAACTTGTGACAACCGTAACGTAGCCGTTGTGTAAAGCAGCCACTGTAGCTTATTACGCCACGCAAAGCCACCACTTTTACTTTTGTGAAGGAAAATGTTTGTATGCGTGTGTTCATACGGTCAGGTCATACCTTGGCGAGGCGTGCCCTCTTGATGAGGTCATTGAGCTTCCTCAGGGCAGCATTGCGGGGTAGCGACTGAATGTCCTTGAACAAGTCCTGCTCCTCAGCCTCAAACAGCTTGCGGTTGTCGGGGATGAGCAGCGGGTGGGACCAGAACGACCCAATGTAGACGCGGATCACCTCGGGCGTGTTGACAATCTTCCCCAGCGACCACATGAGGGCGCCGTAGACCCTCATTAGCTGCTGTGTCTCGATCTGATCGGCCTTGTTAAGAACCACTCGGATCTTATCCTCGTGGTTCTTCAGGGCCTTGATGACCTCCGAGAACTCGTCT
The DNA here is from genome assembly GCA_016801145.1 of Umbra pygmaea. Classification (NCBI taxonomy): domain Eukaryota; kingdom Metazoa; phylum Chordata; class Actinopteri; order Esociformes; family Umbridae; genus Umbra; species Umbra pygmaea. The sequence continues at coordinate 7,375 of JACXGM010024080.1, forward strand.
GAGATGTCCAACTTGTGGGCGTCGAACAGGAGGATGATGCGGTCCACGCGCTCTGCGAACCACTCGAGCACGGCGGCGAAATCGTAGCCTGGAGACAGGAAGGGGGTAAGACAGGAAGCGGGAGAGACAAGAAAAGGGGATAGGGGAGACAGGAAGAGGCAGAAGAGGCAGAGATCCAGGGTTAACAACCAACTGAACTCATGCTTCTTCAACAAGACAGACTCTTGCGTGACCAGCTGGTCCAGAGGCATCCAGCCAAATAAGCAGAATAGTGTTAAGGCTTAATGTTCAAGACCATTGAACATCATCTATTGCAAGTTAATATAAGGTTTGAAATGGTTGTACAGTTTGAACATTTACACCTCACTTTCTATCTCACCACTTATCAATAAAGAACAGTTGATGATGTAATGTTGTTTTTTCTTAACCAATGTCAATTCCGCTTGACCTCAGTCGTGGTTTGCACTTAGTCCCCCATTACTTTGCCGAGAGACTACGGCTGAGGATATTGGAAGGACGCGAGAGAGCGAGAGTGAGACTGTGTCTGAGAAAGAGGGTTGTTTTTCAGCATGGGTAAAGATATCCCCTAAATAACGGCAAATCTAACAGAGCAATTAACGGTCTAATCTGAAAGCAGTGATCCAAGACGCACTGAGACAAAAACAACCATCAGGGGAAAAGAGATTTGAGCACCAGCCTAATGATGAAACTAAGCTCTGCTCTCTAGCTGGCTGCACGGGTTCAGGTGATGGGTACTCAAATCTGAGTCCATTCCCAAAGCATGTTTTCCTTGTAGAGAATGCATCAATCTCCATCTGACAAGATATCCATTAGTAGACGTCAAGTCATTTTTAGCTTATTTGAATGTCAGCCAGCCGATCAGTCGCTCAATCACTCAGCCGATAGGTCAAAAAATAAGTCAGCCATGTAGTCAAAGTCTATTTAAAACACTATTGCATAATGCGTGAGAAAATCACATGGTGAAAACAACCATGAACAACCAAGTGCTTATACAGCTTGCTAGGTTCAGAATAATAATATTCACATAGGTCAAATAATTCTGAACAACATACATTATGGGATATACAATCGTAGGCACCCCTGACAATTTCCATGATTTTTATTTATGAATAATTGGCTGTTTGGATCAGCAATTTCATTTCCATCCACCTAATACCTGTCAGACACTTAAAGGACATTGTGAAATGTAAGGGAAGAAGTCACACTGTTTACAGAAGGCAGCAACACAACCTGTGCTTCAGCTCAGTCACTGAACATAAAGTGTTAATATCAAGACACACAGGCACACCATCAAGTGAATTCCACGTTTCCTAAAGAACCTACGTGTGATCTAACCCTTCTCCAGTTCACTCAGCGCCTTCTTCTCTTCGAGCAATCACACCTCAGTTCAACAAAATTCACAGAGCAGGAGGCCGTATCAGAAATTAGGATTAGTGCGTTAGTGTTGTTCAAATCATCGGCATGGAATATGGCAGTCAGGGCCATTTCTCCCCAGATGGCTGTGATCCCATGCCAAGATGGAGACACTGATCCCTCATCCGATTTGGAAGTTTCACTATGGGCCTTTGCTATTTACTGTGGGTGTGGACAGTACTTCTTACACCTCTTCCTAGAATGTGGTATCAGCAACTTATCTACTTCTTCATCTGACTAAAACCAGCCTGAAGACAGAAATAACTTTAAGACATTAACAGTAACTGAAAATACTATGCAGTATAGCAGTTAAACAGGGACTTGAATAATTGCTGGATAGGACAGTATGTGCAGTGAAACTATCCAAAGAGTGGTTGCAGTATTGGCTGGGATTAAGGCACCATGGGGACAGGAAGGGGTTAATGTCAGAGGACCTCGTTATTTTAGGGCGGTTCTAGCTCGATACAGAACTGCAGAAATCCCATGGGTTATATTATGTTCTGCTGTAGGCAAGCTGCGTTGGTTAAAATCTTAAGTCGAGCTGTCACTACAATACCTCCGTATGGGCATTTACGATACTGGCTATAGCCGGATCCATGTTCATTGGCAGCTGTACACAGGGGGAGAGAGACACAAACAGAGATGAGAATGAAAATAAAAGGGGTTAAAGTGCTTCAAAGGGAACGTGTGGGTGAATGTTCACATTATAAAAACATAAAGCAGCGTTGTGTAGCTCTTCATATCTTAAACCATCAGACAATAGACAGGAACATGTTTCAGAAAAATGTCTAACATGACAGGTTGGATTAAGAACATATTTTGTGTTTCCTCCGCCAGCAAAAAGCTACACAGTAAAATCACCAGTGTTAAATCAACTTTGAGAGTGTTTGTATACTTCCCATTGGCACGATATAAAAACTGATAGTGTTAATTTAACACTCAGAGTTGATTTAACACTGGTTATTTTGCTGTGTATTCTTAGAACTTCTATATAACTACCCTTTGGGCTTTGATCAATTAATTTGACAAGTTAAGTTGACACTTAAATTAGAAACAATGCAAATCCATTTCAGTTGTGGTTGCCACAGGCTCCATATACAGTCACATATGGTGCACAATCACATAACGTACTCGTAAACACAGCTGTGCTAACTAAGACTGAGGTAAGTTAGGCTTCCTGGTTATTTGCTTTTGATTCACACGTGAGTCGGGGACTTAAAGTCCTTCGCACTGCCTGCTGATTTTAAGTGGGTGAATAGCCATGCTAGAATAACATTTTAAGTGTAACCAGGTGTAACTATAAATTAAAAGTGAACACAGTGTCCTTCAGTGTCTTTGGAAGTACTGTAAAAGTGGGCATGCTTCACAGATTAACTATCATGGTTGCCATGGCAAGAAAATTAAAGTCACAGATCACAAACCTGAAACCAATGTCCTGTCTGCTCTGTTACCTTTTCAGATGGAAACAATGTCATATAGGTCCCAAGGCAATCCAAAGGTAACACGTTAACATTTAATTCCGACGTCCTTCGCATCACTGACTCGAAATACAATGGGTTCTTCACGAGTGCTATGACTTTATAAAGACATATCTTTAGACATTTCTATATTTTAAATGTATTAGAAAAATATCCTGTTTAGATTTTTTTTTGGTATATTTTTCCCACACTTGTGAGTTGACTTGGAACTCAGTCTTGGCTATGAAAACACTCTGCACTCAGATTTTGATCAGGTAAGGGCAGGCATGCGCCCTGCTGAAGACAACCTATTTTACCTGAAAGAGTGGAGAACAACTCAGCAAATAAATGCCATGAAAAGACACTGTCAATCTCTTTGTGAGACTCAAACACAATTGAAATTATACACTAAGTTCTCTCAGTAATAGACTTTAGCTAGAACACATTTGTCAAAAACAAATGTAGAGAAACTGTCAGGCACATAATATGACTGAGACTAGAATAATGGTCTGGGTTGGTACTAGTCAGTTCCTCAGGATTGAAGCATGCAGGCTGAAGCATAGAAAGGAAGCAGAGAGCCAGGAGCATAGAGCCAGATTCCTAGCCAGTCGTTGTGGTGATCTGAGAGGCCTGGCCCATTAAGAATGGAGTCCTATGGGATAAAAGGTGCTGGCTGGGAGACAGTGAATGCTTCCATCTGCTAATTTTAAGAGCAGCTCTACTGCCATGCCAGGTGTCCGATATGGCCCTGAAGAAAAATCGATTGAATAGCTCTACACCAGATGAACACAGCTGTACAGGACTCACATGGTGATGAAGCTCCAGAGGTGGGAGTACTTGAGTACTGAGTAACTGTAAGTTCACAAGTTTTGTGAAGTCCCTACTTAAGACCAAAATGATCAGGTAATGGGAGTTCACATCTTACCAGTGAGTAGAGGTGGGTAAAAGTAAGAATACTTTTCTGGGTTCGGCTGGGTTCACAAATTTTGGGAAGTTCCTCATTAAGACCAAAAGGAAAAAGTAAAGGAAGTTCGTACCTTACAGTGATCTATAAAATGAAAATAAAGAGTAAAAAATTAGTACAGTAGTTATGTTCATTGGTTAGTAATGAACTTCCCTTACCAGGTAAGTTAGGTTGTAACTGTGAACATCACAAAATGGGTGAACCCAGCAGAGTACTCTTACTCTTACTTTTACCCACCTCTGCAGGTGACCATGATTTATATTTTCTTTACTCTTTCTATTTGTTTTAAAAGTCACTGTTAAGATACAAACTCCCTTTACCTGATCATTTTGGTATTAGGTAGGGATTTCTTAAAACATGTGAACTCAGAAAAGTACTCAAGTACTCTTTTACTGAAGTAAATTCCCACCTCTGCAAAGCTCCAATCATATCCTGGGGCTTTAGCATACAGTAATGCCATTAATAAAATAACAGCCTTTACCGGGGTGAGCCAGCCTACTGAAGTGACAGGTGTCCAAACGCAACCCAGCAGACGATCTTTCAATTAGGCTTAGAGACCTCCCTATTAGTGTCCCTTTTGGGCACCTGTATCGAGGTCAGCACCCTGCTTTTCTCCCGGGCACATTAAGTCAGTGTTTTTAAGACGTTTACCTGTCTGGGCTCCTTCTCTTATGGCTCTAATATAGGCATACCCAGATGTGCTCCCAGTTACGGGGGAATTTGCGGTCATAAGCGTTCAAAGTAATTTAATGACTTCCTGTGTCAACAACACTCTCAATTCATGACATCCTTGTCCCTTGTCAACTGCAGTGTAGCCTGTAGAACTGAACTCGTGCCCAGAGAAACTACGTATTAACTCGTAATCTACTAAGCTTCTAACAGGTGCTTCAAAAGTATTAAAGCTGCACTTGGTTCTCAAATTTAACCTTCGCCCTGACACAAACCATCTTAGTAACATGATGGTTTAGAACATAATAAACATTGTCATGAGTGATGTTATGGCAACCAGCCCACTTATTCAGGAATTCTAACAGGCTGAGCAAAGGGTCTTCAGGCTGGTTTGTTACAGGGCTCTATAGGATCTAATGCTCTGCACTTCTCAAGGGTTGAAGGGTCAAACCTGCCCCAGTACATTAGCTTTGATAATGGCTCAGACCGTCTCACACCAGGACACCAAACGGGTGGTGGAACCAAACAGCAGCTAGTCCACGGAGAAACACACCCAAAGAAACGCACAAATGTGAAAAGACAAACACTGCCTCCTCTAAAAGGATTAAAGGCTTCTTAAGCTTGTTGTCAACGCACTCAACCTCTCTCTAAACCAATTTAAAAAAGACATTAGACCAATGGCAGCTTAGCAGATCAACCCACAGTAAATGTGTGCATATCTGTAATATCCACTGTTCTGGTGTTTCATAGTCTCCTTGGGAACAAGCACTAAAGGCATAGCTCGCCGTTTTGTATCACCTGAATGTGAAAGTAAATTATTTGGCAGTGTGGCCCGACCTGGTGGGCGATGTTCAGAGGCCAGTCATTCCCATGCGGAGTGATAAATCTGGGTCACACTAACTCACTAATGAGAGGGAACCCAATAGCCTGACCCAGAACTTTCTGCCAGGGAATACCACCACACTCACAGTCACATATCCAATCTTGTCTGGATATGACAACACAAATTCTATGTTTTCTAACCCTAAACTTAACCCTAAGCACAATTGGAATTTTCACCCTAAACCTAATCCAATTAGCCGAAGAATAATGTACATTTCCAAAGTGGGGACATAAGTCCATAGCACATTTTTTCATGCAGAAGGTTTGTAAAACCCGACCCACATACCACAAATTAACATTGTACATGTGTGAGAAAAACAGAGATAAAGACAGAGAGAGCAATCTAGAAGACCATGAGCCTCACACCCAGCCTGCAGGCGGCCAGCTGGAGGAAGGAGACAGCGGTCCAAGGGCTTGAGGCAGAAGGGCCAGGAGGACACTGGCATCCACACGAGACAGACAGGAAGAGCCTAATGGGAGCCCAGGGCCCAGAATGCATTAACGACTGCTCTGCTACTAATGGGAATGTAAACTCTCCACTGCTGCTATTGATGGAAAACACTGTAAACAATGTAGACCACATACACAGGGAGCTGATTGAATTTAAACAGTGTTATTATCGGGAGCTCAACTTCTGATGTACACTCTGAAAACAAATGGTTCTTCAGCGGTTCTTCAGGGGTTCTTTGCGGTGGTTATGGTACTATACAGCACCACTACCATTTAAAGAACCTGTTAAGCCCAGTTTGGTTCTTCAGCGGTTCTTCAGCAGTACTTCAGCAGTTCTTCAGCAGTTCTTTGGTCAGTTAAGGTGCTGTATGGCACCTCTTATGGTTCTACATAGCACCATTTTTAAAGATAGGTGCTATATAGCACTTAAAGTGGTTCCCCTATGATTACAACCAATGAACCACTTTTATTGCTATTTAGCACCATTTGTTTTTAGAGTGTAGGCCAAAATGGTATGTGGGTATAGAGCTGTGCATGGAATTGACAAGGCAAACTTAGTCCAAAAATACAGTATTTAGATACAGTACCCACTACATTATGGAGGGTCAGATGTTTCAGAGTTAGTTTGGACAATTCCCGTTTCGATTCCCGACTGTGCCAAATGTTGTTTTGTCCCTGAGCAAGGCCCTTTACCAGGGGTATTTTATTTTTAGTTTACCGTTATTTAAGTTGACTAAGAACATGTGGTACATATCGCTAAAGCTGGGTTCTCCATATGGTACATCTGTCTAAACCTGGGTTCTCCATAAGGTACATATCTCTAAACCTGGGTTCTTTATAAGGCACATATCTTTAAAGCTGGGTTCTCCATAAGGTACATATCTCTAATGTCGGGTTCCCATACTGTACATATCTCTAAAGCTGAGTTCTCCATATGGTACACATCTCTAAACCTGGGTTCTCCATAAGGCACATATAAGCGGAGTTCTCCATAAGGTAAATCTCTAATGCCGGGTTCCCATACTGTACATATCTCTAAAGCTGGGTTTTCCATATGGCTAATATTTCTAAAGCTGGGTTCTCCATAAGGCACATATCTATAAACCTGGGTTCTCCATATGGCACATATATCTAAAGCTGGATTCTCCATATGGTACATATCTCTAAACCTGGGTTTTCCATATGGTACATATCTCTAAACCTGGGTTCTCCATATGGCACATATATCTAAAGCTGGGTTCTCCATATGGTACATATCTCTAAACCTGGGTTCTCCATATGGTACATATCTCTAAAGCTGGGTTCTCCATATGGTACATATCTCTAATGCCGGGTTCACATACTGTACATATCTCTAAAGCTGGGTTCTCCATATGGTACATATCTCTAAACCTGGGTTCTCCATATGGTATATATCTCTAATGCCGGGTTCACATACTGTACATATCTCTAAAGCTGGGTTCTCCATATGGTATATATCTCTAATGCCAGGTTCACATCTGTACATATCTCTAAAGCTGGGTTCTCCATACGGTACATATCTCTAAGGCTGGGTTCTCCATATTGTCAATATCTCTAAACCTGTGTTCTCCATTAGGTACATATCTCTAAAGCAACGTGATCTCTCAGAAATCCGTGATACTACCACGGATACTTAACTTCAAATTCCGTGGCAGTTCCACGGAATGGCTGAATATATATAAAGTTAAGTATCCGTGGTAGTATCACGGATTTCTGAGAGATCATGTTGCAGCCTGATCTCTTAGAAATCCGTGAGACTGCCACGGAATATGAACCTCAGAATCCGTGACAGTTCCACGGATTTCTAAGAGATCAGGCTGCTATAAAGCTGGGTTCTCCATATGGTACATATCTCCAAAGCTGGGTTCTCCATATGGTACATATGTCTAAAGCTGTGATCTTTCTCCGGTCCCTCTCTGCTTCCCTGACTCATTCCTCTGCAGTGTCACATCAGCCTTCACAGGGGCCATAGAAACCAGCACACCATTGCAACTCACATACCGACGATGGCCCAAAGAAAAGTGCTGACAGCAACAGTGCACCATGCAGGGTGATTACCAGGGGCTTTCGGGTCACTTGTGTACGTTTGCTGAATGTGGAATGAGGTAACCATCCATGAACAAAACAAACAGGACTACACAGATCAGCAGGGATTGGCTGTCAGTATGTGAGAGTAAACTGTCGGAGCCTGATGTAAACACAAACCAATCTGCCACGCCCCAGAATCTATGGACACATACTTCAGTCATTACAGATGATGATATCGCTCCCAGACAGGGATGTAGAGTGATGCAGAGAATTGTAGAGATCTATCCAGTGCAGAGTCCTCGTTTCCTATTTTGAAGGGTAGGCTGAAACACAGAGTTCTTCTGTCCATCCTACTATCTATAGCCGCTTTCCGACCAAGTAGTTACAGGAACGTAGTTATAGGAACAGTCCACATCTAAACAGTTCTACTAACTACTCTCCCCAAAAACAGGTTTTTCCATTTGCATTCGCACTGGTCAAGTGGCCATAGGAACTGGTAGGAGGGATAAGGGAGTGACGCAAGCACCGCAATAGGCTTTTATAGCGTTGTCACTAGACTTTAGTGTAGCGCCACATACAAACATTAAACTGTGAAATGTTGTAACACTGGGTG
>JACXGM010024081.1:0-15892 GCA_016801145.1 Umbra pygmaea
CACACACACACACACACACACACACGTGTACAGCTAACCTTGTGGGGACCAGAAAACATAAAAAGTAATGTTACCTGACCTTAACCCTAACCTTAGCCCTAATCCTAACCTTTACCTAACCCTTACCTTAGGCTAACCTCACACTAAACCTAACCTTATCCTCAATAATGTAACATTAATGCCTAAAAAAAACTTATTCTAACTCTTTAGCATTAACCCTAAACCTAAGCTAGAATGCCTGAACCCGAAAAAACCCAAAATTGAAACCCTAAACCTAATTGTAACCTTGGCCCCAAACATAACCCCTAAAGTCAGGAAATTGGTTTTGTCCTCATGGGGACCGGCAAAAGGCATTTTTGCCAAGAATTACTATCTTTGTGAAGACTTCTGGTCCTAATATGAACTGTTAAACCAAAACACAGACACACACAGAGCTCAGGTCACATGCTATAATGTAGGAGGATGTTAACCACCTCATTGTCTGTTTAGTCTACATAATTCTTCATTTATCTCTAAATTGTCTTCTTGATTTTTTAGGGTCCTCCTGGTCCTCACGGAAACCCAGGTCGCCCTGGACCCCCTGGACTCAAGGTATGTTTAGTAGATACATGATGAGCCCTGGTCAAGTCTTAGTTGTTAGAAAGCTCATGTGTTTTAGTTAGTAACTGCTGCTTTATTGAACTATGTGTGTGAGGTCGAGCAGTGAGTTTGAATTTCCAGCCAAGTTCTCACCATGCTCAGATTGTAGACTAGGGAGAAGAGTGGTGACTCTTTGAGTCACGCTGGCTTGTGTATAGCTAACGTAAACACAGAGAACTGTAGCATTCACTTCCTGTAAACCCAGACAGGATCAATCCTAAAACATACTGTTCCAAACAAAATAATTGATGAATGGATAATGGCAAGACTGCTGACTCTGTCCATTTTTTTATTCACAAGTAATACGTTACTAAACTGGAATGGAAACATCTCCATGTTATTGGTCCATACTTAGTCCTTTTGGGCACATTGAGTTTCAACTGTTATTTTTTCCACTCCATGTCGACAATAGTAAAACATAATTGATACCAGGCTTTGACTGGCTTTGACTGGTCATATTAGACTGAACCGTAACTACGAACAGGAGAGGAAAAAACTGAGAGAGCGAGGCAGAGAGGAAATATGAGAGAGAGAGGGGGGGAGATACAAAAAAAAAGTTGAGGAACAGAGAGACAAAGAGAAAAAAATCCAGCCTAGGTAAACTGAAGTGAAATTAAAGGTGGTCCATGTTAGCGCTGACCTACACACAGACCTCAATCTGATGATGAATGATGGAAAAAGCTTGCACTCTAACACAGTGCAACTCCATTATATGTAGCCATGTACTCTTTGAACTGCACTAGCTGCAGTTCAGTAAATGGTAGATGGTCGACGCACAGGGGTTAATCAATACATGCTTATCATTCCTCTTCCACAAGACCACCATTAGTTCAGACCATTCAACTGAGCTTATTTAGAGATTCAGATCATTACTATAGGGTAGAGGGTAAGGCATTTTGTTTTTTGCATTAAACTTTAATACAACAATGAAATGGCTTCTTTTCTGTTTACAACCAGTGCTCAAGTGTAAGCAAACTGCCTAATTTTTTTAAGTCTCCAAGTTTGTTGGAAACAGTCCTAACAATGTTTCTAAGATGTTGGCACCAGTTCAGACCTCTTTCCGGCGTCTTGTGCAGGACAGGCTGGTCTGGAGGACATTCGAAGTAATCTCACGGAGTCCCAAATCGCTGCATATTGCCTAGATATGGTAGTGCACTACATGTAGAACAGTGTGCCATTTTAAATGAAAGCATTTAATGCCAAGTTGAAGGTAACATGACAGTGTACACTTTAACGGTGCAAGAGAGATGATCATTGAGATGTAAACAGTACTGTATATTTCCACTATCGATAACCTGCAGAATATTTTTCTTCTAATTTAATTTGTGATTATTTAAATCCCTTGTGAATTCAGAGGTGGAGATTTAAATTGCTCCCGTACCTTTTTAATCATAGGTTCATATAAGAAAGTCAGAAGGTGGAGGATAGCGTTCATAAATATTACATGGTTTGCTCAGTTCTGCAGTGTTTGTTAATCTATTTCCTTTCGATTCAAACAGTTTTGCACGAGCAAAGATGTGACCAGCATGCTGTTAGTGAATTTGTTGGGTATAGGACTGGTTGCTTTTTATTCTATCTGACATAACTCTTGCCTCAGTTGCATTTAAAGGTCAGTGCAAGGCTTCAGAGTTTTTCAGGGTCAGATGCTTACAAGGAAAAATATAACTCCTGGCTTTATGAGTGAAGCTATAAATAAATACTGTCTGATGTATTAATGATACAGTAGTAAGACTTTAAAGTAAGCACTTCCCAGTCCCCTGCAGCATAGCAAAATTGAGACAGCGTCCCACTACTGCCAGAAAAGGACAGGGAATGTGCCTGGTAACTCCCATTGGCATTTGAGAGGCTAGCTGTAAACTGAAATATTAATGGACTCTGTCTTCTAATAAATGTCTTGTGTAAATACAAGCGCTTCTATTGTATGTGTGTGAACTCATTCACTCACTAATACTGCAGGCCGACTTGTAAACGGCAAGCTTTATGTGATTAAACAGCATTGCGTTGAAGAGAATGTGCAAATGCCCCAGTATATTAAGCAGTGTGCCGGATATCACTAATGTTGAATAACCCTGTGTGCTGTTGGCTTTCACGGTAAACTCCTTTGTCCTTCTTGCCAGAACGGAGAACATCTTTCAAAATATAACACAAAGTCCAATGAATGTCGAGTCCAATGAATTTTCAGTTTATTCCATAACCCAATGCTGTTCTCCTTACATTTAGTTATACATACGTACATAAATCCAAAGGGGGCATACCAACATCTGGACTTTGATGAAGTAGCTTGCTCAATCCTGCTTCAGCAACAAATAGTATTCAGGGGAATACGATTTTCCATCCAGGAACTTGTTTTAAGATTTCTGAAATCTACATCTGTTCATTATTTAGAGATTCTGCTGTTACACTTCAGGGGGATCAGCACAAACTGACTGCCAAACAGTTTGTCTCCATCACTCTTATTGTCTCTCTCTCCATCTCTCTCACTCTGGGCTTGTATTGGTCTTCTCTATTTTAGGGACGAAAAGGAGACCCTGGACTTTCACCTGGCAGTGCGCCAAAAGGAGAGAAAGTGAGCATATTGTGTTTCTTTTTTATTGCACACCTTTGAACCCATTTCCCCCCTACCGTAGTCAATTGTATATACAGCCCTGTCTCATTGCAACACCTTTTAAAGGCTTCAGGAGCCAACAACCATATGCATCCACGCCAAGCTGTACTAAAGTCACGTGGGTCATGTTGTGCGAAGGCAACCGCAGTGACCTGACAAACTCACTTAGCTTCCCAAGTGCCTGAGCTGTCTGATGGCGTCACTAAAACACGATGAGACTGGGAAATCCTTGCATGTTCAATCCCCACTACCTTGGTTTCCATGGGCCTCTTGTCAACTACTGGCATAATCAAGTCACAAATCTAGACTGTAGTGGTCAGCCTTGTGCTGAGAAACAACATGTTCAGCTAGCTTCATAGGCCACTTTCTGCCAGAAACCACATTTGGTTTCCTGGCATTTTCACAAATCCTATCCAAGTCTCAAGGACCAGTAACACAATGATTTATCCACAGTGTTGTAATAATAAATGTTTATAATATCTATTATTAAAAACAACACTTCCAATGATCCCATGGTTCGTCATAAGAGTAGGGGTATTAACCCCGGTGTCATGTCTAAAAATGCATCCTGGCCCAACATGTCTAATTGGTTCATTCATTGTGTTTCTTAGTCAACTTCCCTGGTAAGATAACTGTAAATGAAGTAAAAATACTTGCCTGTTAAAGTAACTAACAAAATAATCATTGCCTGGTAAAATAACTAAATAAAGTAATAATGTCAACATGTTTTGCGGCTGTAGTGTATTTGTTTACATTACTTGCAAACATCGGGTTAAAACCAGCAGCTTTTGGGGGATTCTGTTCAGCTGTAACATTTAATAAACTATGCATGAGGCATATTAAAATTATATTTATTTATATATTTATGAATATCATCATTAATAAATAGATCCTAAAATATATTTGGGAACTTATATAGATATTCGGAAAACATATAACAAGTTTTTATCCGTCTAGGGAGAACCTGGAGAGTCAGGACCGCCTGGACTGACCGGTCAAGTTGGCAGAAAGGTAGGAAAGCATATTACCCATATTCCACTCAAACATGGCGCTGTCTGAATAAGATTCTTTCAGTACAGAGGGCCATATTCAAAGGCACTAGATCATAGGCTACACATAGTACTCTGTCCAAACCTAAATCACTTTGACCACTGTTTAGCAGGGATTTCTTAAAGAGATTCTTTCCTATCTTGTTTGGTGAGAAGCCTAACGGAGAGGCCTGTTAAGTACTTTAAGATAGTGCACCTGTGTTCACGCACTGTTCTTCAGCCTCACCCGCTAGGACAGCATGTTTGGAATACATTAGCTGGGCTGTGACATCATGATTCCCACACAAAAAGGCCAATTGAAGAGAGACCTTGTATCATGAAATATTTTCTATTGATAACAGACATTAACTGTGAATTATCCCCGGCCTTGATAACTTTCCTCAAGTAGTGGTGGTCTGTAGAAATGTTTAGCTTTGTAATGAATTATATTTTGTTTTTCAACTGGACTGTTCTGTATATGTATCGTCTCAAGTCGGTCTGCCCACATCCTAGTGTGTTCTTAAGATGAAATTACGTTTGATGTTTGATGGTTTCTAGACCTTAAAGAAGCATACAAGCCAAGAGAAATTATAGACCATAATGAAATTCTCTTTAAACAACCTTCAGAATACAGATGTTTCTTAATACACCTGGAAAATAAAAAAATATTTAGCCATTAAGAGACATGTTTTAATTGAACGTATATAGTCAAAATCCAATTTAGCTGTATTTCTGCTATGATCTATTATCATCATTAATTTTATTTACACATCACATTGAATGGCTGAGGTAGGTCAGCAATTGGGAAGGTTCAGTCAAGGTTCTTTCATTCACTACAATATTTTCAATCCTATGGAAGGGATGGGGGGACAGTTGCTCTTGGCTTGTAGACTTTCTTAATATGATAGCGTCAAACATGAAGTTGAAACAAGTAAAATTCACCTTTAAGATTGTTGTCAGACACAGAGGATTACCAGGCTACCAGAGTTGTTACGTGAGCTTGCTCTCTACAGCCACAGGCTTGCCCTGGGTCATTTATACAGCTGAATAAAACAGTTCCCATGGGATATACCATTACTCACTCTCAGCTGGGAAGAAGGAAATCTGCTCAATACTCCCACACACACACACACACTCACACACACACACACACACACAATGCATTCATGAACATATGTCAACAGATAAGCACACATACTGCCTGCTCTGAGAACAGCTGAATATATGACTAATATGAACCATAATGTGCTGAATAGATCTTTTCTAGGCTCAACACATATCAGAACATGAAACATAATTGCAAACAATATTACATTCAAGTTACCTGACTGCCTTGCAGGAAACCCATGTTTTTCATTATCGTGGTGGTGGTCATGGGACTAGATTAAATGGTTGTGGAAAAATACGTCGCACCCCCACTGTGCCTCTCCCATACTCCAGCCAGCCAATGTATCATTGGGTTACTCCGTACATGATCTATTGCCAGAGCGACGAAATCTGTGAATGCAGGAAGACAGAAACTCAGTACGGGGCTGTACTCTAAGTACAAAGGTACAGAGCCAGGAGAGCTTTAGGCCTAGAACCAACCGGTACCGAACTGTAATGAAATACTATTTGTTCCCCTTCAGATTACTTTAGTCGTCTGGTCAAGCAAAAGCTGAGCCAAATGAGTGGGGGGGGGGGGTAGTAGTACGGTTGGCGCCATTCCATGAAGCATTGGAAAAGAAAACCCATTCCGTTTAGAACCTGGCTTTGTTGATGATCGTCTACTACCCAGTGATCTGTATAGCAACACACGCAATCCCCATACAGACGGTTTTTGGACACATTTGTACAAGAGCAAGTAACGTCTGATCCTGGCATGGCAATGGTCTGTTATGTAACATAGATGGGCTGGCGGTGGCAAAAGACCATCTGGTCCAAGCTACAGTCAAGGTTCTTTCATTCACTACAGTAAACTAGACTGGAACAGGGAACATTTCTGTCTCTTTCAAACCCTCTGTATGTGTGATGTGACTAATGGAAAGTAGTGTTTATGGGGAAAAGAAGCAGCACTCACTGCAGAATAATGCTCATTGTAGCTAGTCTCTGGGTGAGGACAAAGGTTAAGTGACTGTTTCATCTGTTGCTGCCATGCACTGTATGGGAAGGTTTCCTTGTTCTCCTCTTGAGACCAGATGTGTTATAAATTTCTTGCTCTTGTTCTAATTACAAACTCAGAAACATGGGTGGGAGCTTAACATTTTGCATCAATTGTCTACAAAAAGACATTTACGAGTCGGGAGCGTTCCTTTAAAAAATTGACCGTTTCTATTATTCCAATAAGCATCTGCAATTGAATGTCACCTTAACAAGAAATTCCGCTCTGGTCTCAGTAGGCTGCACATACACCGATCAGCCATAACATTATGACCAACTGCCTATTATTGTGTAGGTCCCCCTTTTGCTACCAAAACATCTGCCCCATACACAACAAAGGGACGTGGGGAGTGAATGCTGGCCTGTGTGGTCTGATCCGACAGACGAGCTACTGTAGCGGAAATTGCTAAAAATGTTAATTCTGGTTCTAATTGAAAGGTGTCAGGACACAGTGCATCACAGTTTGTTGTGTATGGGGCTGCTGTTTTGGCGGCAAAAGGGGAACCTACACAATATTAGGCAGGTGGTCATAATGTTATGGCTATTCAGTGTATAACTCCAATACCCTGGAAACCCTTAATATGTGTTCATCTGTACACTTTAACGTCACCAGCTGGGTGGGCTCTTCCACACCCCACAGTGCCTCTTGAAGTTGTACCCGATGGCCTTGCTATTGGCCTGGGGCCTCCATCTGGTGGGAAACGACTTGGAAATGATGGGCCACTCAGCCACCAGCATCTGAACTGCCTGCACACACTTGACACTGTTACAAGCCTAGGACCTGGTGCTTGATGGCGTGTGTGTGGGTGTGTGTGTGGGTGTGTGTGTGTATACTCATGCTTGCACATGTGCGGTTATGCCTGATGATTTGCATCTGGTCCTGGTCTTTCCACAGCCAGTTCAGTCATTATGGCAAAGTGGCTTGGATTTTGGTAGGTCTTTTTTATCCTACATTTATATTCCCGGCTATAACCATGTGTGATATTCCAAGACAGTTAGTGGTCTGGCTTCACAGTGAAAATTGTGTTTAAGTGTGTAATTTGTGCAAAATTGCATTTTTCGTTGTTTTTCCTCTCTGTGTCAATATTGCAGTAGGGGGGGATGAAAAATGGGTGAATGTAAGTTTTCGGTAGTAGGCCTTTAGATCATGGAATGGTAAAAATAAAAATGGCTGCCGCTCTGACTATTCTGCTACATTGATTTAAATTGGAATGGCCGTTCTATATTATTGTATTTCTATGGATACAAATGTATTTTTGTCAGGTTATCCAGACTGGGCATTGTTCACTTTTTAGCTACCTATGGCCGTCTGATGCTCTGCACACACACACGCACTCTCACTCACGCTATAGCCTCTCAGAGGCTCTCAGATGAGAGAAGAGCTGCCGTATCCTTTTCTGATCTGGTTCTGGGGCCCAGACCATGGTCATGGATCAGCTCATCTATGTCTAATCTTTAACTGTGCCCCGGGGAGCTTGTTATTATCATTTTCAGTGGCCACTCATTCTGGCATAGTACACAACTTTTGACCAGGGCCTATAGTTAATAGTAGTGCACTAGTATAGGGTCTACTGAGTAATATTTAGGACACAGGACAGGGTTGGAACGGCCAGGACATTTCCCACTCTGTTGCTTTAGTGCTGGTTGTCGCTTGCGGGGACAATAAACTAAAATGAAAATAAACTGAAAAATGTCTTCGGGGGTTTTCCGTTATTAGACGACCACCTGGCCATGTGGAGGTACCTAATTATCAATGCGAACTGCAGGACTTTGCGCTGCGTAGTGATTGGCGCTTGTCTGCCTTGAGTGGTTTTCTCTGTGCAGCCAGTACTGCAGGGCCAGTTCATTAGCCGACATTAGAGACAACCGCTGGTCCAGACACACACAGGATACGCCCCTGTCTGTCTTACTCTCCAGGAGGTTGTCAGGTAGTAGGTATGTCTGATATGCCGGTTTTGAAATGAACACCCATTCTGCCAGTTGTTGTTCCCAAACTGCCCCTATTACACTGGCTGACAGTAGGCCTCCACACATGAACATCTTACAGTGTAGTATTTGTCTCGCTATAGGAGCATTAAACCTATGTATAATAACCCAGTTTCTCAACTTTAAGGGCTGATTAATGGCCTGTTGTTTTACCAGCAAGGGGACACCAGATTTACTGCACTATTTGGAAATTATCCCTGTGATGTCAGTAGATTCCTTTAATGTCAGTGGTGTGTGTACACCATGGTGTACGTTTGTGTGTGTGTATATACATGAAACTAGGGGCCAATGATTCAAGTTTGCTTCACAGCTGCGGATGGGAATGTCATAAGCTGCAATCTCCTTCTTAAAAGACCTCTGGTTCAATTGTAGTGCTAGGAAGACTTTTTGAATTGTTTTTTATTTAAACCCTAAAGCTTGACCCTAGATACATTCTGAATTATTGTCTAAACCTAACAGTGAATCAGACAGGATATTATTATTGGTTTCACCACTCTAGGGCGGTGTTTGCATATTATGTCTTTAAGCCAAAAATGTTTTAAATCTTCTTCAAAATAAAAGTACTTATGCTTCTGTTATTTTACAAGCGAAAAAGGCTCAGCATTCAACACACAGGAGGTACATGGTTGTTTTCAATGTTTGCTAGTGTGCACCAGTCTTACATCAGACCGTCTTAGAACCGCTCAGTCAGACTCTCCTCATCGTTCTATTATTCTATTCTTTTCCTTTTTCCTCTTCTTGTTCCCTATTATTTTGACCGTCATCTCTGCCTCTCACAAAAGAATGATTCACATGATTTTAATAGAATACGTGTAGAATGCAGCAGTATGTATCCTATGATTACTGATAATATATATTGTCTTACTGTAATATTATTTTGTCTGCAGGGACAGAAAGGTCACCTGGGCCCCCCTGGTCAACCTGGAGAGTCTGTGAGTATCCTGTTGTCATTGGTGTGTGTCTGTTGTCATTGGTGTGTGTCTGTTGTTAGCCTTGCAGAAAATCTACTCATTACCTCGTACTTCACAAATCCAAGACATTTTAACAGCCTGGAGTCTGTTTTGGATAAAAGTCTTACAGCCAATATAAAAATACAGTAGCAACTATGGAAGTGGAAGTCTTTTTTATATTTTATTGACAAGATGGTAGGAAGCAGAGGGAGAACGATATGTAGGAGGAGCCAGAGAGCAAAGGCACAGATAGCTGGCCGAGCCGGGACTTGAACCCCGTTTCCAGATACATGTGTGTCGGAAGAATGCTACACCAAACTCCGGCACAGGTGCAATCATATTTAACAATACAGTTACGACTCGTACTGACTAACATGCCTATTGCGTCTGACAGGTTTTTAGTTGTTATTCTAACATTCCCGTCACTCTGTCACTTTGCACTGGTGTTGGTATCTTCTTGACTGGGTTAGAGAAGCTGTTGGAGTGGAATACATCTGACAATAGGCACCCTAACTGTTTACCCAGCAAATCTAAAGCTATTGCTTGGCTGTGAGAACACATTGCTCCCTGAAGACCAACACATGAATTCCTTAACAGAGAGAAAAATGGGGGGGGGGGGGTGCAGATAAAAAAAGAAGGGAAAGAGATTACTTATGGAATCTTGGCCTGGGAGATGTAGTTTCTGGCAGAGCCTAAACTGGGACAAGTAGTCTGGACACTCTAAGGTCACTACTCTACGGAATTCCTTAGAAAAACTACAAATGTTGTTTTGTGTTTTATCAGTACCAGGTTTTCACTAGCCACATGGCTTGACCAGGGAATAATTTGAGCATTAATTAAAGGCTGTATCTGGGGTCTGATGTTTGTTCCCTGGTCAGATTTATGTGGTCTGGCCTTAGTCGTGGCCTTAGTCGTGTCTTTATTTTAAAGATAAAAGCTTTACATTTTCTGAAGAGGACTCATTGCTTGCACCCCATGGAAATCGTGATAAACATGATAGATGAATCAGGTACACTATGTTTTAGTAAGAAATTGGTCCTAAGTAACAGACCATCCTTACAGTAACCTTAACAGACATTAAACTATCCAGCGAATGCTGAACTTGACTGAAAATACAGCGCCAAGATCCACAACGTTCCGCTGGCTACCCTCCGCTATAAGCTGACCACACAGAGGCTCACTATCAAGTGCCTGATCCCACTTCCTCCAGTTACTCTAACTGTCACTCCTCTGACACTCACAGATTTCATTCAAAAGCATGGGACTAAGAATGAGACAGCCATTCCTCTTCCTACATCTGAATCTATCTCTCTTTTTTGTCTTCCCGCAGGGCGAGCAAGGAGTAGACGGGAGCCCAGGGGCCAAAGGTTATCCTGGCAGGCAGGTGCAGTAAATCTAGTGTTGCGGGGCTGGTTAAGCAGGTCCACACACACACACACACACACTAGCCCTTAAAGTGACTGGTTTAAGAGTACAAGTGGGAGTAGGAACAGTAGAACTTTGTAAGAGGTGTGTAGGTGGTCTTTCGTCATGAGAACGTTTCAGGATTTTCTGTTGAACAGTATGTTTGCCTATTAGTGATCCGCGGACCCCAATACAGTACAGATTGTTTTTAATTAAGCACTACCTTTACTGGAAGAGGAAATGCAATAAAACTGTGTCTAGTGCAGACCGCAAGAACATATTACTTCTGCCTTTGGGAAACCGGTTTATATTCAACGCTGACTCTTCTGGGGATATCATTTGAATACGTTGATTGTCTGCATAGTGCTCGGGTTTCTCTGCACTGTAAAACATGGTTCCTCCACTTCTGTTGCAACGCTGCCGACACGCACAGCTGGGAAATCGCTTTTAGCTCCAGCTTGTTGGAAAATGTTTATGATAGCTTAGAGTTCAGACCTGGGTCTTTGTGTTTTGTCTCTGTTGCTATGGCGCTTTCACTCTGTCACTGTTGAAACTTCCCAGATAGACGCGCATGCACACACGAACGCATGTGCGCACACTGTTGATACTCCCGAGCTAGACACACCGCACACAACTCAGACACCCACACACAGCTTAGACTGATGGATTAGGTTTTAGCACCCCCTATCCTTTGTTAACTTTGACTCACTGGACCACTACGTGTCATGAGGGATTGTAGATGCAGTCCAAGTTCAAATCTGCCCTTCGTCAGGATTTATGCAACAGATTTATTTTGAGGCACGTGATGGTCACCCCAGCAATCTCCAATTCCTGTAAAAAGATCACTAATACTTATTTATTATGCTGAAATCGCTCATTACAATTTAGGTATAATTCGCAGTTGTCTGTTTAATGGAAACTGTTAATGAATTGTTAAGAATGACGGTATAATATGCTTTTCTAATGTACTTTGTTCTACTTTGTTCTGAAGGGTTTACCTGGGCCTGTCGGAATAATTGGGCCGAAAGGAGTCAGGGTGAGTGATCGGAACATGTTCATTCTTGAACATGGTTCGTCCTTTATCAACATACGTTTCAAGTGTGATGTTTGTTCTGTTTACATACAGTCTAAATCCACTGCCAATACAGTTATGTTGATGACGCGTGATCACAACGTCTCTCTGAGGTCAAGAGAGCTTCAATGTCAATGCTCGCATGCTCAACATACTGTAGGTTTACGCAACATATTCACAGCCCAGCTGGGTTTAAAGAAACACTCCAGACCCCCCGGCACGTTCTTGGAGGAAGCATGTGATCGATCTTGCACCTTTATATGGGTTGCTCATGAGACAAAGCTTAAAGGTCACTCAGACCTATAAACAGCTCAAAATCTTTGCCGGTCATGTTTCCGACACGACAGTTACTAAAAACACCTTCTCATCGTGTTCGGTAATTCCCAACATGGCCGCCGTAAGTGTTCGGAATTTAGCACAGTTACGTCAAAGCAACATTTATGAAACTAGAGCTGGAGGCGTTCTGTTGATTTCCTGATCTTTATTTGACCAGTTTTATTCTCCAATCAACTAGATTCAAATATTGACTCGATTCAAAACTAACAGTTTATAGTTTCTAAAATGTTGCGTTGACCTCACTGTGTGAAATTCCGAACACTTACGATGGCGGAGTTGGGAACTATTGAACGTGCTCAACAATTTTGAGAAGTTTAGGTGTCTGGAGTGTTCCTTTAAGTAGTATGTGCTTCCTTCAAAATACACTAAATTAAACTTGCCTGGCTTAACAGGACAAGTCTACAAAAGACATTCATCAATATTTGGGTTCGAATTCCGCTGGGGTCCAGCAATGTCAAATTTATGCACATTAGTTTTTAAAACATAGATTTAGTGTCCATTAAATAGCATTTGATTACTATATTACTAAATGTCAGAGTATTTGATCGAACATAAATACAATGTTTTCCCTGATTCACACAAGTTTCTACAGTGAATTAAACCCCGCTCTGAAGATGACTCTGTTCCAGAAGTCTCATGCCACTTTCTGCCCTAAATGAGCTGTGACAAGTGTTAAATGAATCGACAGAACCAGAGCAGTAGAGGAAAACGAGCCATAATGCAAACACCATGCTCCCAACACAAGCTGGCCCCACAAACTCACCATGATGACAATCACAGAGCGCTCTGTGGTGATGTTGTGGTGACGGTGGTACAACAAAAGATTTGAGGAACTGTAAAAGTAATTAGCAAGTCAGTAGTTTGTGTTGTACACTGTGTTGGATCACTGGTTGCCTGAATGTCAATTTTTGCGGTGGAAGCTTCCGGTGTGGCTCATTTTGAATTGCAACATGGCCTAGTCAAATATTAGTGTCTTTTTCCCTTTAACATTTGTGTTACTCTTGTACTTTGCTTCTCCAGTGCCCCCATTCTTCTCCTCCTTCCACATCTCCCAACACCCACTAGGTCCGGATTCATCAGAGATCCCTGACGTGAGGGTATGTGCCCTTGGACTACATCGTGGAAGCCAGCACCATGCAGTCCATGGGCATATACACTTGCCTCAAGGCTTGGTTCTTCAAGGAGGCCATCCGCTTGCAGATAAAGGAGCACCCGAAAAAAAAAAGACTCAAGCAACACCAATGAGAGGATTTCAAGGAAGAGTGCTCCATTCTAATCATAGTTTTTTCTTTCTCGTCTTTTTCCATTCCCATTTTTCTTCACCTCCCACTCTTCTCCTCTCCCTCTCCCCTCTCCTCCCTTCTCCTCTGTCCCTAATTCTACATCTTTCTCTACAGGGTTTCATAGGAATTCCTGGTGTTTTTGGCCTCCCTGGACCTGATGGTGAGAGAGTAAGTAGTCCTAAATATCCCTTGATACATTACTTGAAATTAGAATGTGATACTCAAATCCTGATTAGAAACTGAAGATACGAAAACCCTTATTATCCACAAACCTGATCATTACAACCCGCTTTTGAACAACGGCTACGACTTCATGTATTAACTAGGCACAACTAGGCAGCCCACATTTCTTAATCCTATAGGAGACACATGCCCAGTAGATTGAACCTCTCTGTGGGCATGCGTTGTCAGTCACGATTATCAGATCTCACTCTTAGTGAGTCTAAACAATTGTGAAATGGAGGTGATTAGCCTGGATGAAACACTGGCAGTAGGCATGCTTCCAAAATTCAGAGATCACTGCGCTAGGCCCTTCTCACAATATTTGCTCAGGATCAAGCACTTGGTGGAATTCCAGCAATGCCCTCTGTTTTGGATAATAGTCAGGAACTCTGCTAATACTAAGAAGCTAGAGCAATCGCTGCCTTCAGATTATCCTGACCAGAACACTTTACCTCATGTTCCCAGAAGCCCTTTGGCCACTGTACACAAGATGTTGTCTGTAGTAGAGTCTCATTAGAGATGCTTGCACTAGCTAGAAAATAAGCATAGACCTAGATTCATGAACATGTCTGACTACTCTGAGAGGAATGTCTGTTGTCCAAACTGCATATATGAAAAAATGGATTTAATAGTTTTTAATTGAATAGCATAGTTAGATTTTCATATTTCATAAACATGGGCATTAGCGTAGAGTTTGTAGGATCCAAGATAGGCTGTTCTATCGTTTGGCTATTGCATATCTTTTCAAGAGAACTCATGACCTGGGGTCCGCGCGGCGTAGTGGGCTAAGTCGCTGCCTTGCAGGACAAGCTTCATCATGACAGTCAGTGGCTCGAGACTATTGCTTCTCTGACTTTGCCTGGACCGCCAGCCCAAGGCATCTCAAATTGGCATAGCACTACCTGGATTTGTGATAAATAAATTGGATTATGTACCTTGCCACATCGCTCTCCGGCAACTCCTTGTGTGCAGATCGGGCGCCTGTACGTTCAATAACGGAAGTATAGTTGGTGAGCATAATCATCCCTTACATGAAGGCATCCATGTTGGATGAGCAGTGCAAAAATAATCGTCCGGTTCTGCGACATGTGGTTGGAAGAACCATGCGCGCGCCCTTCACCATCCTGCGTCTATTTGTCCAGGGAGTTGCGGAGCTACTCATGACCTAACAAGTGGTAACCATGTGGTTACTAGTGATTTTGAGAATGCATTTTTCAACAGTACATTAATTTACATTTGATCTTTTTTGCTCTTTTTCTCTCTTCTACCATTCCTCTCTGTTTCTTCTTTTCATTCTGCTTTCTCTCAGGGAATACCTGGTGTTCATGGGACGAAGGGCAAGATGGGTAGGCCGGTAAAGTTTTCTCTCAACATATTTTTTATAACGATTCCAATACCAGGAAATCAATTCAGTCATACCTACAAGTTGCTGGGTAAATTAGTGAGAATCCCATGTCTGTTATTTGGAGGAGGAGTCCTGCGTTGGTATGGGGGCCCCCTTTGCTTTAGCAATAAATCTGTGATTTATGTTATTGTCTTTTCAGACGAGGTGGTTAGCTACCCCATAAGTCTAAAGTATTTATGCCTATGAAAATTTGTACAGTATATCATTTCTACATTTAAGATGAATGCTACAGTATACTACAACTTGGTCAGGAATGGGTACTATTGGGAAAAATCCCATTGAATTATTAGGAACACCATACTAATACTGTGTTTGACCCCCTTTTCGCCTTCAGAACTGCCTTAATTCTACGTGGCATTGATTCAACAAGGTGCTGAAAGCATTCTCTAGAAATGTTGGCCCATATTGATAGGAAAGCATCTTTCAGTTGATGGAGATTTGTGGGAACGAAGCTCATCCAGGGCACGAAGCTCCCATTCCACCACATCCCAAAGATGCTCTATTGGGTTGAGATCTGGTGACTGTGGGGGCCATTTTAGTACAGTGAACTTATTGTCATGTTCAAGAAACCAATTTGAAATGATTCGAGCTTTGTGACATGGTCCATTATCCTGCTGGAAGTAGCCGTCAGAGGATGGGTACATGGTGGCCATAAAGGGATGGACATGGTCAGAAACAATGCTCAGGTAGGCAGTGGCATTTAAACAATGCCCAATTGGCACTAAGGGGCCTAAAGTGTGCCAAGAAAACATCCCCCAAACCATTACACCACCACCACCAGCCTGCACAGTGGTAACAAGGCATGATGGATCCATGTTCTCAT
>JACXGM010024083.1:0-15890 GCA_016801145.1 Umbra pygmaea
CAACACAGTTAGACACAACACAGTTAGACCCAGGGGTGTAGCTACAGTTAGACGCAACACAGTTAGACACAACACAGTTAGACCCAGGGGTGTAGCCACATTTAGACACAACACAGTTAGACCCAGGGGTGTAGCTACAGTTAGACCCAACACAATTAGACCCAACACAGCTAGACCCAGGGGTGTAGCTACAGTTAGACCCAACACAGTTAGACCCAACACAGCTAGACCCAGGGTTTAGACGTGATTACGCATTTCTCCAATTGAGCTATGTGAGTTATTGGTTTGTGTTAATATGGTTATCGAGTAACAGTTAATCTGATAGTCACTGGCAGTGTTGAGTGGATGGACAAGTTGATGAATTTCAGCAAGATGTTGTACAACCTACTGTATAGTAAAAGAGTAAACAGATATGGAAATAGAGTTTGAAGTTGATTCGCTTCGAAGGAAATCTGTTCATGTTGCTAATAATTGTTCTGTTGTCTCTTACAGCCCTCCGTAACTCTGTCATATTGCCTCCAAAGCCTTCTGGTGCATCATCAGATTCCTTCTCCCAACCGTATCAGACCCAGCTCAGTGCAGGCCTGATGAGTCTGAGATCACATTGTTAGTTCAGTAGTAATCACTGTGTGTGTGTATGTGTGTGTCCAACTGTAATCACTAACTAATGTCTCAATGCTTCAGTGCTTCCTACAGCTACAAAGAATGATAATTGACTTCCTCCCTATACTAAACACATGAGTGTGCTAGCTGAAGCATGCTTCCAATTAGAGATCTTAAGCTTGATCTGTGTTGGCACTGCCAGGCCTACCTGCAAAATCAGGTGATTATTGTAGAGAGGGCGCCTAGTTACATGTCAAGTTCATCCATTTCTCAACCTCTCGCTCCCGTTTTTCTCTCTCAGTCAGACATATCTCCTCTCTTGTTCCCTCTCTCTCTCCCTCTTTTCTCTCTTTCTCATCTCCTCTTCTCTCATTTGCCCCAAATTCAGCTCGTTCTCCATCTAGAATATTCCCCCTGCCATTGCCTTCACTTTCCACGTCCTATTATTTCACCGTATTCTTCAACACACATTGATGTGTAATGGTATACCATCAGTTTTCTGAGAGCGTTGAGTCAATACTCTCTGTAATATTATAATACAACGTCTCTTCTCTTCTTCAATCTCGGCAGTCAAACAAAGACTTTTATTAACGAGGAACGGAGGGAACACCAACTCAGAACGACCAAATAGGAAACAGTCTCTACAAACACAGCGGCTCACTCTCATTATCCTTCTGTGGCTCTTACTGTGTGTGTGTGTGTGTATGTGTGTGTGTGTGTGTGTGTGTGTGTATGCACGCTTTTACGCGGCAACCGAGGACTACTGAACTATGCAGACCTACAGTACACTCCACACAAACCACATGGAAGAAATAGTAATGTTTGATTTCCACACCTCTATCCAACCAGTACCCTGACCCCTGAACCTGACCCCTGAACCTGACCCCTGAACCTTATCACAGACCCTGCCTTCCCCAGCCTGCCGGTTTCATTACACAATCCTCTCACAGGAAAGTCATTGACATTCAGACACCCATTTCCTCCAGACAGACACCATTTATAGCTCATTGTATGGATGACTAGCCAATAACCTATCGATTAGGGGTCAAACTGTGTCCGTCCCAAATATCATCCTCTTCCCTGCACTGTGATTGACCCTGGTGTCTGGAAGCAAGATGGGTTTTCCCAGTAGGGTCTTGGTGAAATGTGATGCACTATATTGTTGATAGTGAGCGATTTAGGAGACACCCCATGTTGAGCAACAAAACCATGTCCTTTAGGCATCCTTGAACTCCGTTAACTCTGCTTTAAATTGAGAAAAATCCAATTTGAGGCCGTTTGTTTTTTAAATTACGTTAATCAATCCTCTGTTTGTTTGTGTGTGTGTGTGTGTCACCGTCTCATCGTTCTTCTACGATTAGTGTGTGTTTGTTAGTTAGGCTAATACATTATTAATTTGTCTAGAGAGGTGTTCTTTTAAAGCTGTACTAACAAACGATTTCATATATATCCAACAGCATCTAGACTGAGGCCTTTAAGGAAATCACTAACTTCTCATATGGTTCAATCAGTAACTGCAAGCTCATTGTGTCTCTGTACTGCATACAGATCTTTTCAGGGAACAGAGCGATTATGAAAAAATGTAATAATAAAATACATGAATAAACACAGTCTGAATCTCTAAGGAGATGCAACAAGAGAGGTAAGAAATATTCAGACGTTCTTTGAATAGTCAGAATGAAAGAAAAGCAGCTCAATTATATCAAACCCGTACTGCAGTATTTACACACACTAGCTATTTTTCCGATGGCCATAATACTTAAAAAAATGTGTTACTGTATAGCACAGGTTTTCAAGCCATGTGCCAAGGCACACTCTGTGCCATGAGAAATCTCCAAGTGTGCTTTAAATTTTTGTTCTCAACACTTTTTGCACCCTTGAAGATTTCCATGTGCTGAGATCACGTGCTGAGATCATGTGCTGAGATCACGTGCTGAGATCACGTGCTGAGATCACGTGCTGAGATCACGTTCTGAGATCACGTGCTGAGATCACGTGCTGAGATCACGTGCTGAGATCACGTGCTGAGATCACGTGCTGAGATCATGTTCCATCCTCTGATTGGACAGTGAAAAATACTTGCACATGTCCGTTCTACTGAAAACTGTCCCGAATGTCAAGCACCATCCAATATAACCAAATCTCCTTTCTGCTATGGATTCACACAGGTTTCAAGTAGGCTAATTAGATAACTCCTGTCCAGAATCATAGTTTGTTTGATTGCAAACAATCTTGTTTAGCAGCGCTGCATATACTCTATTGTTCAGTTAAGTTTGGATGGCCCAGGGTTAGTGGACAAGGGAGTACATATGTGTAATCAATGTAAGGCTCAGCTACATATATTTCAATCAAACATCTATCTTTTGGTGTTTCCTGAATTATTTTTTGGAAGTAAAAGAGAAATAGAGAAACTGGGTTTTGCAATATAGTCCCGGGTCGTTTGATTTAAGTTCCATAGCATGTAAGGATTTTTGGTCTGGAAAGTTTGCATAACCACCAGTAACTTGTGCAAAGAAGTCTACATTTTTTGCGAGCTGACAGTAACTTCAAAACCACAGGTTTCAGAAGTTTTCATTGTATGGGATTTTTCACCACTGTATGGTCTGTACTGCAACCTTGGCACTATCTAAACACAACTACTGACGATAGAGTTGTGCTTATATGTTTGCATACCCAAGACATAACCCAAATGTCCTTCATCAATAGTTTACATACCCTTGAATGTTTAGCCTTGTTACAGAAACACAAGGTTAAAATGGCAATTAAAGCTTAATTTCCCACACCTGTGGCATTTTAAAATGCAATTAGTGTCTGTGTATAAATAGACAATGGTTTTGTTAGCTCTCCTGCGGACGCACGCTAGATACTGAACCATGGGGAGCAGAAAAGAACTGTCTAAAGACCTGCTTAATAAGGTACTGGATATCCAAAGCCTTGCAAATGCCAGTCAGTATTGTTCACTAATTAACCTGTTAAGAATCGGTGTCCCGCAGGAGGAACAAACAGGCTGCTTTCAGCTTTACTTGATTAAAATCACTCTTCATAAAAATGCTACTTTTACTGTACATAGATGTGTCTTATAAGCTCAGAATCTCACAAATTTAGCTAACAAATCAGATTTACAATAGCTATGACAAGAATAAAAAGCTACGTAATGATGTGACATGAGTGCATTGTAAACAAACCCATTCGTCCAGCTAATACATCCACGACTCAGCTAATACATCCACGTCTGACAAACTCACCTGGCTATCTAGATTTTCGCAGACATCTGATTCATCATTCTACACTCCGGGAAAGCATAATAACATAGGCTGTGCCTTTTCACATCCGGGTCGCTCTAATTCACCTGAACTGATTGACAGTAAATCCATCAAATCATATACAAACCATCTGAATTCAACCTAGGTAGACACCCACTGAGCTGAATTAGCAGCTGTTCAGAGGGTGGCGCCAAAGGTCCATACATTCACTGACTTACTTAACAACAAAAACAACAGTACATCATACTGGGTTACAAATACAACATAAATACACATATACACCAGCCGCGGTCGGTGGACCTTAATTGGAGACGCTGTGCTCGCATTACGTTCGGTAACGGAGTGAATGGAATGGTGTGTAGCGCATCAAACCCATTGTGTGATACCGTTTTGTTCCCCCATTCCGGATGGTAATGTGAGCCCGGCATCCCGAATTAAGATCCACCGACCGCGGCTGATATACACATGTCCATACTTTATTTTAAGGAAACGACATCCCACCCTGGGATGCCGTTACACATATCATGCCATTTGTATGAATATGTGTGTTTTGTAAGTATATAAACTTGTTTGTATGCATATCATGTTTTTATAGATATTTATTTATATGAAAATTATTAATTGGGACACTTGGGTAGATTTGGGCACATTTGGGCCTAATCGTGAAGGACCCTTGGGGTCCTCTTACAAAATAGTCCATTGCTCCTTGGCTGTTGACTCGATCATTCTACAATTTTTGACATATGTTGGCCTCCCTTGAGGAACATGGCTCGAAGTGTTTCCAGCACCCAATCTCAATATATGGCTTTTGATTTGCATTTGAAAGATGAAAGAAACATATGTATTTCCTTTTATCTTGTGCCAGATTCACTATGTACACTTATTCTCTAAACCATTTTTACATATCCACAAATTTCAAAATATAAAAATATCAAGCATATGTATCTCCTTACTTCAGGTCCAATATAAAAAGAGGTAACAATTGGGTCTGTTTTTTAGGCAGAAAATGTGTATCAGGGTTGGATCCTTAACAGGTTAAGAAGTAGAAGATTCTGGGATCTCTTGATACCAAACAAACTCCAGCTAGACCAAGATAGATTTCAGCCAAAACTGCCATAAGAATTGTTGGAGATACAAAGAGAACCTCGGGAGACATACAGGCTGCTCTAGAAAAAGACGAGCAGTATGGTCGTGCTGCCAGAAAAAAGCCCTGTTACAATATGCACGACGACACCTTGACACGCCTCACAGATTCTGACACAGTAATTTGTGTGACAAGACAAAAATAGAGCTTTATGGTCACAACCACAAGCAGTAGAGTTGGAGAGGGGTCAACAAGACCTAGGGTGAAAAGAATACCATCCCCACTGTGAAGCATGGTGTTGGCCTACAGATGTTTTGGGGGTGTGTTGATGGCAAGATGAATGCAGCATGTTGTCAGACAATACTGGCAGACAATTTGCATTCTTCTGCATGAAAGCTGCGCATGGGACACACTTGGACTTCCAGCATGACAATGACCCTAAACACAAGGCCAAGTTCACCCTCCAGTGGTTACAGCAGTAAAAGGTTAAGGTTCTAGAGTGGTCATCACAGTCTCCTGACCTTAATATCATCAAGCCACTTTGGGAAGATCTCAAACGTGTGGTTCATGCAAGATGACCAAAAACTTTGAATGACCTGAAGGCATTTTGCCAAGACGAATGGGCAGCTATACCTCCTGCATGAATTTGGGGCCTCATAGACAACTATCACAAACGACTGCACACTGTCACTGTTACTAAAGGGGGCAATACACCTTATTGAAAACTGAGGGTATCCAGATTTTTGAACAGGGGTCTTTTCATTATTTTCTTTGTTGCCATGTTTTGGTTTATTATTGTGCCATTCTGTTATGACCTACAGTTGAATATGAATACCATAAGAAATAAATAAATAAATAAATGTTTTGCCTGCTCACTCATGTTTTCTTTAAAATTGGTACATCTATTTCCAATTCTCCAGGGGTATGCAAACATTTGAGCACAACTGTATGTGCTGATGTGTGAATATGTGTGTGTGTGTGTGTGTGTGTGTGTATGTGTGTGTGTGGGTTTCGACTGCTTCCTGGGGTAATAGAACTCAGCAGTTGTTAGGACCCCACACCAGTGCATTTCAACATGTGTGACAGGAACTGTCTGGGGTGCATCAAAACTTTTCTAATCTTAATACATTTCTGGAACTCTGGTAAAAAAGTGACATGGAATTTAGATTTTGGAGCACCAGTATTATTCAAATAATACTTATAATTGGCACTTGGTTACATCTGTAATAGTCACTCTAGCCATACAAAATAACTACACAAATATTAGCCAGGACTCCTTTCCTGTATTGCATTGTGTTTGTTTATTTATTTAATTTTTATTAATATTTATTTCACCAGGAAAGTTGACAGAGAACAATTTCTCATTTGCAGCCAAGGGGGCCGAGACCAAGAAAGACCAGCGCCCCACCCTACATGACACAATAAAATGTGAAACATGATCAAAAGAGCTTCTTAAATTGATCTGAAAGATTCACATTCCCATAAAAACACTGATATTAAACACTGAAAGCTAAAATAAACTTAACCATCTTTATTCATTACTCCTGGGTGACTTCCATCATTTAGTACAGAATGTAAAACAATTATTCATTATTTCTCCACCTTTTATCAACAATACATACAGTTATGTTGTTTTTAAACCAACAACAATCCTTTTTTTTCAAAACCACATAGCTAATTGTGTAAAATAAATGCCAAACATTCAACATTTAAAATGCAGAAAAACTGTGTATTGTAATGAATACAGTAATTCTATGTGAAATGTTGATGTTTAGAAACAACTATTGTAAGTAAGAGTCTTTTATAGCTTTCATGTGTAATCAAAGCAACAAAAGATATCTAATACAAAGAGGTCAGAAAGTCAGTGGCCTAACTGCATGTGATTTATATAATTACAAAACTGATTTGAGAGCAGTTTCATCAAAAAGTAAACACAATGTAAATCAATGGTATTTTGGCCATCACATTTTTAAAATAGGTAAACAAGGAAGTTAAATGATTAATATTGTATGAGCCAGAGAGTGTGTGCTGGTAAAAAGTAATACATTTCATCTGCAACTATAAATTGGAACTTAAAAATTAGCTATCTGAACGTAACGTGCCATGTGCCATACAACAACCTATTTAATTTAGTAATTTCTCATATATGTTGAGGCGCATTACTCAGTCTCCACTCTCTGCTCATATCTCTAGGTTAGCTCTCTCACCCAAACAAGAGAACATCACCTCTGCGCGTAGATTTAATGTCGGGAGCTGTATGCAGCTGACATTAGCTAAGATCGATGTAACTTAACATTAGCTACACATGCACAGCAGTTTGTCTACATTACTCATTGATCAAATAAGACTATGGTGGGACAAAAATTCGCTTTGGAGCAGGAGCATCGACAAGAGGACTCGATAACGTCGAGGGTATACAATATCGATGGTTCATAAAACTTAGAACCCAGAGCCGTATATAAAGATGGATTTATATGGCTCTGTTAGAACCGGTTTTCAAGTGGAACTGGTTTTCAAACCCCATCTGAGGCAGGTTGCTAATGTTAGCTAGCCAAGTTTGAAGTAGTCCCCACCGTCTCTGAAATTCGAAGCACTGCAGTATTTACAAGAAGCTGTATGCTTTCTTCTGGATGTTGTTTGAAAAATATATTCTTTATGATTTTTGTAGCCGAATTGTATTACTGAAGATTTTGCAGACATCTTCTTCCGCTCTCAGACAAATACAGCTCACTTTCTTGGGAGTGCGAGTGAAAGGGGGCAGGGATGGGTGACAGCGGTAACAAAAATACATAATAGAGCTCAACAGTTCCGCCTGTCGTCCAAGAGAGCTTGGGTTCCGGAAGTAAATTTCCCATTAATTTCACCCGTTGACTTCTGGAAAAATCTGTATATAAAGAGTTTTAGACCATGCCTTAGGCTAACCAGCTACGACGTGACTCATAAACATACAAAATATAATATCGAGTGAAAAAATGAACCGCAAATCCAAAAAAAGTCAAAGGTACAAGACTGTGTACATATTTTTTATTCCGAGCAAAGGAACTACTCATCCCATAAAACATTGCGAGTGTTATCTTTCCGCCTATACATGACTTCAAATTACTTAACTTTAGCTAATTTCACTTACACAATTTCATTCTTGAAATATGATGTAATCTACAGCACAGTAAACGTATTTACAGTTCTCTAACTATCCATATTTTTTGCTACGACACAGGCGTACGACTCGGGCAGCCTGCCAGAGTTGGAAACGCAAAACTATTTCGCGGGCTCAGTAAACATTTCCATGGTAACCGCGAGTTTGTCTCCATGACATCACGGAGTTCCACCAATCAGAGGCATCACTGCTGGCTTAGGATTGTGGGTAATGAAGTACTTATCCAAGACATCGTAAATGAAAGACATTTATCTCAAAACAAGGTTGGTGCCCCAAGAACTTTTGGCGTCTATATGAGCATATACAATCACTTAGTCATGTCGCAGCTGGTTTTAAGTCTACCATTAAGATTTTATGGCTTATACTCCAACTGTCAATGGAGAAAATGTATTGTATTCTTACTTCTGGAGTCTGCTGTGGGCGGGACTGTTGAGGTCTATTACCATGATGTGTAATGTTCACAAAAGACATAAAAATATAGCCAATATACTGGCAATTTAGTGATATATCCACAGTTATGGTCTTGACTGTTCTTGAAAAAAAGTCCAGAGTCCTCAATGTCTGAGACCGAGACAAGACCGAGTACAAATGTGGACGAGACCGAGACCATCAAAAAGTGGAGAGTACTACAACACTGTACAGCAGTCAAAGGTTATATGACGCCATTGACGGAAAACAAAATGAAACTTCCTGTGTCTTCGATTTACAGTATAATACAAATTTCTCTGGGTTTGAAAGATGGTGGAAACATTTAGGATAATGTAAGTACACAACTAAGAAATATATATAATATAGGTATAGTGATGTTTGGTTTTTTAATGCAAAATATGTCTTTTGTTATAGTTTTGGAAAACTACATATTATACCTTTAAAATACATTGTAACTTATTCCATAAGTCTGTGAGATTTTAAAGAAGATCATTGTACTTTCTGATACAGGATGCAATGGCGTGTACTGAACCTGTTTCCTGTAATAAAATGAATGGTACTATGATACACAGCATCAAGAGGTTTAATAACAGAAGCAGAGGCATGCATATAGATGGTTCTCCATAATCAATGACACTATGATATACAGCATCAAGAGGTTTAATAACAGAAGCAGAGGCATGCATATAGATGGTTCTCCATAATCAATGACAGGCAACAAAGTAGATTCAACTATTTGTTTTCTGTTATTTAGTGTCAAACAAGAACACTCATCGACATGCATTTTTAAGAAAAGATTATCATCAATATGACCTTAACTTCAAGGTCGATTGACGCTTGAGATTGTCAAAGCGTCATATAAACCGTACCGTACATGCAAGAACTGACTGAATGGTACCAAAAGAGGAGGTTCTGCTGCGAAGAACTAGTGGTATCATGTCCATGTGGGTTCATCATAGCTGGAGATATCGAGTCTCAAATTTGGGTACTTCAAAATACAAATATATAAATATAACACTTTTGTTTTTACCCCCATTGATCATGAGCTGAACTCAAAGATCTAAGACTTTTTCTATGTACACAAAAGGCCTATTTCTCTCAAACATTCTTCACAAATCTGTGTTAGTGAGCACTTCTCCTTTGCTGAGATAATCCATCCACTTCACAGGTGTGGCATATCAAGATGCTGATTAGACAGCATGATTATTGCACAGGTGTGCCTTAGGCTGGCCACAACAAAAGGCCACTAAAAAATTTGCAAAGTCATCACACAGCACAATGCCACAGATGTCGTACGTTTTGAGGGAGTAAAACTGACAATTCCCACACAGTGATTTAAAGCCACAACAGGTGGATTCAGCACCACGGCTAGCTCCGCAGCCTACTGAATTGTTTGTGGTTCCCTAGGTATGTGGGTGTGTGCTGTGTTCCTAGAAGGCAGTGGGTTTCCACACTTTGCTATGACCCACTGATCACGTTGAGGTAAAACATGGATATCTTTATATTCATTTGAACTCCAAAAGTCCCTGCAGTATATGCTGGGTAACATGGTTGTGTGTGTCGAAGGTGTGTGTGCTGTAATAAAAGTGCCTGTGTGCTGCGGTGTGTGTCTACATGTTAATATGACATCCCCTCAATGGAGTAATTCTCCAGGCAGCTCACCCATGGACCAGGAGAATGTATGTGTGTGTTTCTGTGTCTCTAAGGGGCACCACTAGCTACCATGGCTGGATCTAATTAAACTGTTCAGTTTTTCCATCATTATTCTTCATACCATAGAAATCAAATAACTGTTTATTTTATCAAATGTTTGGACTCACCTTGAAAGGTCATGCTTGAAAGGCTGAGAGAGAGTGAACAAAGTGCTATTGCCCCTGAAGCTGGCATTTTCTTTTTCTGGGGGAGGGGACACACTCAGAGATTCCGCCGAGGCCACAGGATTGTCCAGAAACAGCCGTTTGGTGCAGATCAGAGTCTTCTGCACACAGTAGAGACACATTCAACGGAGAATTCCGGAGCTTGTTGGTGGTTTCTGACACTTATTTTAGGGTTGTTTCTCCACAGCTCTGGGCATTCTTGTTTTCCTTGGCTGAACTACTGATTGACATTTGCCAAAGACAGCAGTGGTTTCTAAATGTTGGATTTGCCTAATGTTTTTGCTATGGTTCAATTTGAGTTCCTCTGTTTTTAGCATCTAAATCATTTGCTTTTTTCATAGCTCTCTAGTCTTCAGATTGGATTATGCCTTCTGACTCTAAATGCAATAAAGAGGACTGAAAGTGTTGTTATAAAACACGTGTGTTGAAACAACCCGAAATAAATATTGAAATAGGTGCACTGTAGTTTAGATAGTTATAGATATCTATTTAGTTAGCTTGATTAGGTTTAGCTTAGGCTAAACTTCAGTGACAGCATTTTGGAAATAATGAGAACACACAAGTGAATAATACTTCATAAAAAACAATACTAAGAGCAATTAGTATACCTGACAGGTGTGGCATATCAAGATGCTGATTAGGTATCACTTAGTCTGCTTACCGGTTCCAGGTCTACCAATCAATTTGCCTACAGTATATAGTGTCTGTGTTTGTTCAGGTGTGTGTGCCTCTTACTCTGTCGGACATCATATTCCAGGTATTCACCTGTGTGCTGTTCGGTTCATCTGCCTCCATGTTTAGTTGTGTTGCCACGGTTTTCCATGTTTAGTTTTTTGCCACGGTTTTCCATGTTTAGTTGTGTTGCCACGGTTTTCCAGGAAAAGGACCTATAAATCTTACCTTGGTCTCCTGCTTCTAATACTTTAAACTACCTTCACGCATGTGACGGTCCACCACACAGACCAAAACATAATTTCTACATAATATTTCCTATTTTGTGTCTTATTTATGCGTTTTTCACCACTATCAATGTCAAAAAACAGAACCTCCCTATATTTCCCTGTCATTATCAACTTGGTAATATATATCTTTCCGCCACAATGGAACAACAGAAATGTATAAGTTTAATGGAGATTGGGCCCATCGGAAAGAATATCCTCATTTGACAATATTTAATTACACACCAGAGTGTGCAGTACAGGTGCCGATCATCCATTCTTATGCTACAACATGAAGAAAACCATCCCTTAATGTAACGCCATTCTTTGATTTGCAGAAGTCACCATAATTTCACTAACAGTCCTCTACATTCTTTGATTTGCAGACCATAATTTCACTAACAGTCCTCTACATTGAGGAAAACTATTCGATTTTGAAGTAGGCTGAGTGGTAACAGATGGAAAGTGGAGAGGGTCAGGCGTCCATGCTTTGCAAGCTCATCTGATTAGAGTTTGGGTGGCGTGCTTACACAGAAACATCCAGATGGAACCAAACTCAGAGTGCATGAATCCCTTTCCCTCTCTCATGCCAAAATCTGAAGATAAGCTACCATCACTTTTAGCTAGATGCTCATTGACGCTTAACCTGTTTATATATCTGATGATCTCATCAAATCCATCATATCAACCTTAAAGATTGTTACATTTGCCATTCAACCTGGCAAGCCATAGCAGTATTTTGTTTGTATTCATGTTAAATTAAATCTTATCAATATTAATGAATATTTAATTTAGATTTTGAACTCATTTTAGAAAGCATTGCCTCCCAATGCAATCCCCTGGCTAAATATGATAAATGCTTCCCTTGATGCATCAGTTCTGGCAGACTGTACTGTCTTTGATTGCTTTAGATCAGCTAACATCAGTGACTCCAGCTACACTCACAGGCAGAGAATGGGATTAGTTTTAAAAGCACTGCAGAGTAGAATTTGATGTTTAAATAATATTACTTTACAGATAGGTGACAAATTAAACAAAACAAAAACGTCTCAGCAAGGTGTTGATCCACCACAAACCACCAGAACAGCTTCAATGCATCTTGGTGTAGATTCTACAAGTATCTGGAACTCTACTGGAGAAAAACAACACCATAAGAGATTCCTCAAAGGAAATTCCCTAATTTGGTGTTTTGATGATTGTGGAGGAATTGTTGTGGAAATGATCTAAAATGTAGGTAATAAATTTCCCATAGATGATTCACATCATTTTCATACTGATCAAACCATTTAGTGAACCCTCATGCCGTGTGGATGTGGTCTTTGTCATCCTCGAAGAGACCACTACCATCAGAAATGAAATGTTTCACCGTGGGATAAAAGTTATCACTCAATCCGGATTTCATTGAACACTCTTGCTAGTGGATCTACACATGCTCTGAGGACAGGGCTGGAGATACCATCTAGGCCAGCCGCTTTGCAGAGTTTACTGTTCAGTTTAATTTTCTTTGTCACATGTACTGTATCTCATTGCAAGTAGATTAAAAGTCTTGTGTCATGGCTCAGCAATACATTTTTAATAATAAAAACAATAAAGAATGTAAGCAATAAGGTATAATAAGACATACAGAGAGAGAGAAAAAACTATTTACAGTCCGTTGTGAATATGTTGTGATGAAGTGTGTGGTCAGACTAAACATCAGTTAGTCCAGTGGTTCCCAAACCTCAGCCATTGAACATTGAGCTGCGTACTCCCACCACCAGGGTCAGTGACAATACCCCCCCCCCTCACACACACACGGTGTATGTACTGTATAAGACTGTGTATATATTATACAGCACTCACGCTTGCTCAAAATATTCTTTTTTTATATAGGCCTTGTAGATCTAATTTGAGTGCAGATTCAAAAACTGGCTAGCTTATTTCTTCACTCAAATGTGTACAGAAACAGTTTTTGCGAACTGCTACAGTGAAGTAGGATATGATTAAAATGTTAGAAATCCATCTCTTTCCTTGGTGGTGAAAGTAAACACACCAACATTCTGTTGATATCATTCGTGCACACTCACACCGCCATCTTGTATGTTTTTGCCGTCCCTCTAGACTTCACTATTTTAAATGGAAAATTAATCTCTTAAAAACGGCAATGAAAAAATAACTAGTGGACCAATCAATTATATACCTACAAGCTCACTGCATGGCACTATAACTAGTGGTTATCAAACCTCTCCTCGGGGACCCCCATCTGTCTCACAGTTTTGTTGTTACCCTGAACTAGCTCACCTGATTCAAGCAGGTAAGGGCTTGATGATTAGTTGACAAGTTGATTCAGGTGTGCTAGCTCTGGGATACATCTAAAATATGGCATGGCTTGGGGTCCCCCAGGAGAGGTTTGAGAACCACTGCACTAGGACACATGCTGCAGCTGGAATGGAATCGATATCATGAATACTGCAGGCGCCAAAAAACAAATTAAGAAGGGGGAAAACTAAGACCAATATGGGAAAGCTGAAGCAATTATATAATAATTATAGTTTATCTGGTTGGATGCCAATTATTTTATGTTTGACACTGTGTTGTTATTTATCCAGACACTAAATTGTGAATTTTTTGCATAAACCCTATCAGCATTGAATGTTCCTAAGGGGTACACGTAGCTCATTTTGGGAATAGCTGAATTAGTCTATTGGATTCAGTTGGGCACTCTGGTAATGCCTGTACTAAGGCTTACTACCAGGAGAGGGCATAGTAGGACCTTTTACAGGCTGACCACTCACACATCCCACCTCAAGTCAGACCCAAAGCGAGCTATTGGACCTGTCCATGCAGTCTTCCAGGTTAACAACCTCACACTTAAATGTCTGCAGGGCAAAGAACCGCATCGTGATCCTGCTGTTGGAGTCCCTCTGTCTTGCCATCCACTTGAGGGGGCGTGGTTGGTGACCAGGCAAAAGCTCCTCCCTAAGAGGTTGTACCTCCGGTACTCCAGATCCCATTTTATAGCCGAGTTCTTTCCACTGTGGCATATTGTCGTTCCCTGGGATAGCTTATGAGATGCACCTCCTCCCCCATCCCTTCGATAACACCGCCCCAATCAATGTGTCTGAGGCATCTGGGGAAAGAAGTGTTCATGTCTGGCATTCGTAATACAGGGTCCATACACAACAAAGATTTTACCATGTTAAAAGCGCTTTCTCACTCATCCGTCCATACCAAATGTACATGTTCAGTGTCAAGGGTATTGCTACAGTGGCTTATTTCAGGATGAAGCGCTTGTTAAACCCCATCAGCCCAAGGAGGGTGCCCACTGTCTTCTTTGTGGTAGGTCTTGGCCATTCTCTCACCACCTGCGTTATCTCTTTCTGCAACTTAATCATTCCTATTGTATATGCCAAGTACTCAGATTCATCCATGCACATGTGGCAATTTTTTGGGTTGGCTGTCAGTCCTACAGCCTCCAGACTTGCCAACACTGAACGCAGTTTACTCACATGGTCCTCCCAGTCTTCGGTGTGTATCACCACATTATCAATGTAGGCTGTGGCATACGCCTGATGAGCTATCTGTTAATGATGGAACGTAACTGCCACTCCATGCAGGCCAAAATGGCATACAGACATATTGGAAGAGACCATCCAATGCGGCAAAGGTGCTCTTGTGGTGGTCTTCTGGGTCAGAAACCCTTAGTAAGGTAAAGCGTGGAGATTAATTTGGCCTTACTTAGCCTCTATAGAAGTTCATTTACCCATGGCATATGGTAGGCATTAAACTGGGAGATGGCATCAAGTACTCTAAGTAGTTGATGAGCACTCCAGTTTGGGGACTAACACAATAGGACAGGGTCAGTCAGGATCAGCTAGGCGGCAAGAGAGCCCAGGGTCAGCCAGGCAGGCTGAGGCGGAGGCCCACTTCAGGACCCAGTGGAAATATTAAAAAGTCGGGCTCCAGTATGACACCCTCGTCGTCCTCATCTGAACTTCCCGCAGAACACTCCTCTGCTTCTCAGTCAACCAGACTACAACCATACATAAGTACTCCTTCCCACTCTGGCCTCATCCCAGGAATAAGGTCCGGCATTACCTCCTCTTTATCAAAGCTTTCCTCCCAAAAAGAGGCCACCAGCTCGGCTCCATAAACCCTGTTATATGACGCTGTCTCCTTGTTATATGTGTGGTTTATTCTGTAACATTGTGTAGGGAATTCCGAGGCACAATAGCTGGCTTTTTTATTCTACAGATATAACGCTCAACAGAAGACAAATAAGGACAAGAACAAATGAGAAAAAGCACTCAAACTAAAACATGAAAATACTGTATATATATATATATATATATATACAGGTCCTTCTAAAAAAATTATCATATTGTGATAAAGTTCATTATTTTCAATAATGTAATGATAAAAATTAAACTTTCATGTATTTTAGATTCATTGCACCCCAACTGAAATATTTCAGGTCATTTATTGTTTTAATACTGATGACTTTGGCATACAGCTCATGAAAACCTAAAATTCCTATCTCAAAGAATTTGCATATTTCAT
>JACXGM010024084.1:0-15889 GCA_016801145.1 Umbra pygmaea
CGAACTGTTTCACAGAATCCAGAGTGCCGGGTGGGCGGGGCTTGGAATAAGGAAGCCAGCACTGTAGTTCTACACATATGAAAAAAATCATACCACCTCGTCTGTTTAGCATTAAAACGTCTGATCGAAATGTCACAGAAAGACAAGCTATACCTTAAAAAATCAAGGACAACCGAGGCTTTAAGGAGTAGGTTTGAAACCCAGATCAGTATAACAGGGATGCTTATTTTCGCGATAGAATACATGCCTACATTCATTTTTCCTATCTCCAAAGTCCATTGGACTCACACGGTGACGTAAGCGTGTGAAAATACCCCGCGAAATTTCAAATCTTGCTCTTACACTAGCCAGGCATGGGTAAAACATATCTGACTGTTCTACAAATGTCTGGGGGAAGCTACTAGCACCTCCAGATAGCTGTAGGGTGAAGTATCCCTTTAATGTACATTATTGGAACCAAGGAACTTACATGTGTTTTGATACAAATATATATATTAATTCACCAAATTGTCTTTTGTAATTACTTTATTGATGATGTTTTCAGACACACTATCCACCGCTGGTTATTTCAATTGTTAAATGTTTTTTTATTGTTTTAAAAAGAATCAAACAATAGATTTAATAAAGACGTGGCACTAGCCTAGACACATCTACCAGGCCTTTCTCTGTCTCCTACTGTACATGGGCTACAAATCCCATGTAGAGAAATCATGAAATACATAAATAAAGCAGTGCATATGCTTCTATTAACAGATTTCAATTTTTTCTCAAATCGGGTTCAGTGTGTCAAATCTGAGAGCATGCTGTCTGGGCCTTTGGCTGTCTCTATTGGTGTGACACAGGATTCGACTCTGGGACCAAAACTATTCTCTGTATATATCAATGATGTCGTTCTCACTGATAATGTCTTTAAATCAATCAGCAGACGACACCATTCTGTATACATTTGGCCCTTTGTTCAACACTGTGTTCACAAACCTACATAAAATTTTAATTTCCTACAACTCTCCTTCCAAGAATTCCAGCTGCTTCTAAATTGTGGTAAAACTAATTGCATGCTTTTCAATTGGAAGCTGCTAGTACCAGCCTTCCCAAAAAGCATCACCACTTTTGAAGGTTCTGAATTAGAGTATATCGACACCTACAAACATCTAGGTACTGTACTTGGCTGTACTCTACCTCCAATCTAAAAACAAATCCAGGATCAGTTTTCCGTAGCAATGCCTCCTTCACTCATGCTGCTAAACAAGCAGTTTTACCAGTTCTACACTTTGGTTACATTATTTACAGAATTTCCTCTAAAACTACAAAAAATAGATGTTGTTTCCAGACCATAGCCAAAATGCATAGGCTTATACAATGTGACCAAAAAAAGGCCATCAATCCTTTGTGGCTTAGTAATGCTCAATTATTTCATTCATTTTTTGTACAGATATGAATAAGTATATAATTTGTCAAAAGTATTTCAAGGAATCTACATGATTCTAGCATATTTTTGTCATGTTCTGCAGTCTCTTTTAGGTCAACTATCCTAATTAACACTTTTTGCTGTAATGCAAATTTATATTTATAATGTGGTGGTCAATAAAGCATCCAGCTGGAGTAGCACTGGTTAAGGCGCCTTGAGAATATACAGTATTTTTGTTAACATGGCATCATAATAAACTCTGTGGAGAGATGAGGAGCATAAAGATAAAAAGATAACTTAAGAACATCTAAGCACAGACAGCAGAAGAGGGATATCTTGAAATGACTGCAAACAGGGACAAATGTGTTCCTTGAAAGATTAATGTTTACATGCAGCAGCTCAAACCGTTAACATGGAAATAGACAAAATAATATAGCATTGCAGATTCTCCTTCCATTAGACAGCCAACCTGATGCTAATGCTAACAGATCCTCATAATCAGGGAGGAAGCCCTGGATGTTCATATGCCTACATCAGCCTTTTGAAATTGCAGAAGTCATTAAACATCACACTTTTATCATCCTGCAATATATAATTGTTAACACCAGAATTACTGAGGCCTGGGCTTAAATGTTCATTACCAGAAACCATTAAACAGTCAAAAGAATTAGGCTATACACTCTAAACTCTAACGCAGAAAACTGTTTCATAACAAAACAATTAGACAACAAGGTAGAAAACATCCCAAACCATACTAGACGCAACTAAAAACCGATAGATTGTAGAATCCGCTCGAACCGAGACGAAATAACTTCCATACTGTTTGTATACACACTGTCATGTCACCAGACTGCAGTTGCGTGTTTGTGGGTGTCATTCAAGACATCTTGAGCTGGGCGCGCGAGCACTTGCTCAGAAACCAGGCCAGCCCATTGACTGTAGATTCACATCAGTTTAATATTTGACAGCATAAGCTTAATATTTACACGTAAACTGTCAAACTCTTGGAATTTTTTATCATTATAATAGACAACCGTGGCCATACTTTTAAGTAAGTTGTACCGATACTATTAGTAAAACACGAAGCTCAACTTAGAGGTTAGAAGTAATATGGAAAATAGACCCATTACAGAAAAGGTCTTCATTAGATCCCAAAATCTAGAGGGATGATCACAGCAATCAATATGGTGTCACGACTGACAACATAACTTTTGTATATCGGAAGTGACGTATCAGTTATGTAATTATCCTACATAACCATAACTGGAAAAGTGATATTAATATTTTCGTTGCAACAATGCAACTTGCTTACATTGTCAATGTTGTGAGTACAATATACAGTATATGGCCAAATGTATGTGCACACCACTACTAGTTCTTGTGTTCAGGTGTTTTCTTTATTTGTACACCTCATTCACACCTACTTTATATGGGTCAGCATTGAAAATGAAAATGTATTTTAAATTGCTTACAG
Source organism: Umbra pygmaea (assembly GCA_016801145.1). Taxonomy (NCBI): domain Eukaryota; kingdom Metazoa; phylum Chordata; class Actinopteri; order Esociformes; family Umbridae; genus Umbra; species Umbra pygmaea. The sequence goes on from JACXGM010024084.1 coordinate 2,883, forward strand.
TGCATCCGGAAATTTTTCACAGCACTTAACGTTTTTCGCATTTTGTTAGGTTACACCCTTATTACAAAATTGATTAAATTCATTATTTCCCTCAAAATTCTACAAACAATACCCCATAATGACAATGTGAAAGAAGTGTTTTTTTAAGTACTGGTTATTTCAGGCTGTTCTCAGGGCGATATATAAAAAATCGTACAAAACAAGAAATTCCATAAGTGTCAAAAGCATTTATTGACAATTACATAAAGTTTATACAAAGAGTCAATATTTGCATATTTGACCCTTCTTTTGCAAGACCTCTGCAATCCGGCCTGGCGTGCTGTCAATTAACTTCTGGGCCACATTCTGACTTATGGCAGCCCATTGTTGCATGATCAATGCTTGGAGTTTGTCAAAGTTTGCAGGTTTTTGTTTGTCTACTCTCCTCTTGAGTGTCAACCACAAGTTCTCAATAGGATTAAGGTCTGGTGAGTTTCCTGGCCATGGACCCAAAATGTTGATGTTTTGTTCCCCAAGCCACGTAGTTATCACTTTTGCCTTATGGCAAGATGTTCAACCAAACTGTTCTTTGATGGTAGAGAGAATTTGATCTCGGAGGATGTGTTGGTACAATTCTTTATTCATGGCTGTGTTCTTAGGCAAAATTGTGAGTGAGCCCATTCCCTTGGCTGAGAAGCAACCCCACTCATGAATAGTCTCAGGATGCTTTACTGTTGGTATGACACAGGACTGATGGTAGCGCTCACCTTGTTGTCTCCAGACAAGGTGTTTTCCGGATGGCCCAAACAATCGGAAAGGAAATTCATCTGAGAAAATGACCCCAGGCCTCAGCAGTCCAATCCCTGTACCTTTTGCAGAATATCAGTTTTTCCAGGTGAGAAGTGGCTTATTTGCTGCCCTTCTTGACACCAGGCCTTCCTCCAAACGTCTTTGCCTCACTGTCTGCTGCCATTCCTGAGAAAGCTCTGCACTGGTGGTGCCCCAATTCCACAGTTGCATCAACTTTAGGAGAAGGTCCTGGCTCTTGCTGGACTTTCTTGTGTGAACTGATGCCTCCTTCACAACAATTGAACCTCTCTCCTTGAAGATCTTGATGATAAATGGTTGAATTACAGTAGGTTCAATCTTACTAGCAGCAATATCCTTGCAAATGAAGCCCTTTTTGTGCAAAGCAATGATGACTGCATGTGTTTCCTTGCAGGTAACCATGGTTGACAGAGGAAGAACAATGATTTCAAGCACCACCCTCGTATAAAAGCTTCCAGTCTGTTATTCTAATTCAATCAGCATGACAGACTGATCTCCAGCCTTGTCCTCGTCTCACCTGTGTTAACGAGACAATCACTGACATGCTGGCTGCTGGTCCTTTTGTGTCAGTGCTTAAATGCAGTGGAAATGTTTTTTTGGGGGGGGATTAAGTTCCTTTTTAATTGCATTTCATCTGATCACTCTTCATGACATTCTGGAGTATATGCAAATTGCCATCATCAACATTGAGGCAGCAGATCTTATGAAAATGTGTATTTTTTTTTATTCTCATAACATTTGACCATGACTGTATATACTATACTGTATATTCCCCGTTTTCCGTTGTCAGTTGTTGTTTCCGTGTAACGGTGCTTCTACATCTCAGGCCTGCATGCCATGTGCTATGATTGTTTCAGCCTGAAATTTTGCTGCCTTTATTTTTCGGGCCAATTTATAGCCTCAGTTTTAATTAGTCTTCGCAGATAGATAATAGATACTCTACTTACTTTGATACTTTAAAATGCACGTGACTCCACCCCTTCACATTACAGTTATTTCCTTTATTTGTTAAATAGGTTATTGCTTTAGCATGAATCACTTGGCCTGTGTCTATAAAAGCACTTTTTATTTCAACTTTCTCTAACCAGGTTAGCTGATTTAGAACTAATTCCCATTTGGGGTGTCTAACAAAAGGCTTGTGTTTATATTTACTGCCCATCCAATCTGTAGATCTTCTGAAAGTGTTGTTTTATCTCACACAAAAATCCAGGGATGGTATATATCCATTGCAATGCATACATCTTTGTAGTGTTAATTCTACACTACATGATCAAGATATATGGAGTGTCTTGAGAACGTAATGAAATCTTAGCTTGCTTGCTTGAGGATGTAAAAAATGCTGATTACCGGTAGTTTGACAGTAAGGCAGCAAATTGAACAATGGACTGTTAAAGGTATGCAACTGTACAGATGAAAACAAAATATGGTGATGATGTCGTCCCAGCTTTTCAGAGGTTTCAGCACAATTCAAGGTAAAATGCAGTGAATGCACTGTTACCTAATGTATGTCGCTGGCTTCCTCAATCACCATAAGTTCAGCATGCTTAGGAGGATGCAGAGAGCCATGTACCACTGCTAGTACATACTTCATCTTAAAAGAAGCAATCTATTGAAATTGAAAAAGCACAACTAAAGACAAAGTTTATAGTTAAAAGGGAGCAACTGGTGTTGGAGACAGCTATTGTAGCATCCATGCTAAACTAAACTAGACATGAATTGCTACTTTATTTCAAAGACATCCAAAAAAAGCAGAAAACGGATTTCCTATGATTAACGAAGACATATCAATGTACACATATTTCACACCAGCAGTCAGCAACATAATGTTTCGTTAACTCTTTCTCAACCAGTTGTGATGCAGACAATTAAGAGTACACTGAGAAATGGACCATCCACAGAACAATGTAGAACAGTGATTCCCAACCAGGGGTACTCGGACCCTTGGGGGTACATGGCCTATCCACCGGGGGTTACTGGAGAGTTGGTGGTGTCACTGATGTGGCTCATATATCTGTAATGAACATCAGTAGCATGGATGGAATATGTAAGATCCGTATCTAGGATATAGAATGCATGAATGAGATCCAACAAATATGTGAATTGTAGTCTCAACACTTTTGGGCAATGGGGTTTGATATTGAGGAGAGTTGGAAAAGAAGATTCAATTTTAAATATTTGGTGAGTTTCATCAAAAAGGTAGCTAAAATTACTATGGACCTGCTGTTTAGGGACATTCAAGATGGTACACACAGATCTATTGAAGAAAGAGATGAATGCAAGGCTGTTGACACACAGGTCATAAATAAAAGACAGGGAAGCAGTTTAGCCACAAGTGTCACTTCATATGAAGATTAAAGGGCAGGATAATTACCATCTAATATCCTTTTCAGAAGTGCAACACAGCTACATTAACATGTCTGGTCATTTAAAACGTAATGGCCTATCAGAAGCACCTGAACCTTTTCAAAGTAGAATTCTGCTCCAGCAATACTATTTCCCTGACTCTCTATAAATATTGCGGATTGTCTTTTGTGTTGGTGTTCTTCTAGTATTCATTTTAAAATAGTTTAGCAATAATTGTTTTATATCTCATAATACCTTGTTAAGTCAGAGTATTAAAAAGTAATACCTTTTTTAAGGCAGCAGCAAGCTGTGCAAATGCAGATGATTTTATTGACAGATCTTGTCACCTTGGGGAGGCCGTAGTCCTCATTTCCACTCATCATGTCATTACAGGTCAAGGAAATGCATGTTCAGTGGTGCTTTGAAATCTCCAGAGGTTTCTTGTTGGCGTTTAAAAAGGCATGCAACAAAGGAGCTTCATTTGCACCCTTACAGATATGAAAATATTCTACAACTAAAGCACCTAAGGCTTCACAATCCATGTCTTGCCACTGACTTTATTTGCCAATTGATTTACCTCTTTGATTCAAACTTATGTTGCAATAATTGTACATCTAGTTTACTCTGAAGATCCAAACCTTGTGTTTTTGATTGTTTTTTCCATTCTCTGTGTAGTTCATGTGCATGTTATGTATTTCATGTGTAACTTCGTGTCATCTTGCACCCTTTTCGCTTTTATCTTGGCCAGGTTGCCGTTTCAAATAAGATATATTTTTCAACGTGCCCATCTGGTTAAATAAATAAAATAAATAAATGTATTTAGAGGATACAATAGTAACCAAGCTAAGCTTGCTGCATTCCAGAAACCCTGTTTGCTTAGCTAAAGAATCAAACACTTGACTCCTGTGCGAAGAACAGAATATCTGACATGTCTGAAGAAGAAAGGGCATTGCTTTAGATGTCTCACAGAGGGACCCATTTCCAAGGATTGCAAGAAGAGAAAAAATCTTTCAGGAGTGTTTTGTGAAGTAGCCAAAGATGACATAGCCATGTAATCAGCGAAGACTGTGTAAACTCCAATGAAAATGAATACAGCAACACTATGGAAAGGGCCGTCTCAAGTTTTCTTGTCAGCATGAAGTGTTCTGCATTTAATCAACAAACAAGTGACAATAATGTCCAAGAGATGTGAGAACAACATGGAGACTCATGCCTTCATGGATCAAGAGAGTTCAGGAACATTTTGCACTGAAGAATTAATGAGATAGTTACTGCTGGTCAGTTCACGGGAGATGGAAAAGGTAAACATATCTCAATTTCAAGCATTATAGAGCTGTAAATCCCGCAATACTACAAAGTCTTCTCAGAACGCAGCAGTGACGAGAAACCATATATGTCACAAGATACAGAACAGTTCACGAAATAAGTGCCTAAGTCAGCGGAGCTTGTTGATGGGCACTAGTGAATTGGTTTGCCATTGAAAAGTCAGGATACAAAGACGCCAACAACCGGCGCATTGCAGAGCAGTTCGTCATCAGTCTCGAGGAATGTTTAGAAAAGATAGAAAAGAGAATTTCCTTTATTAATGTTATTGTTTAAATATTAATTACTATAAATACATGCCTCACATCATTTATCACTGCCTCATTGATTGTGTCAATCAGTGAAATATATCTTTCGTATTTTCATTTCTTTGTCAATTGACGGCATAATGGATGAGTAAGCTCATTGCCTCCTATAGACTAGATGGTCGAATTTTGTTTAAGTTGGGTCAAAATAGACGTACTTCCCCAGTAGATGTCAGTAGAACATTCCCTGCCTAAATGTTTCAAACCACCTATGGATTTATTGATTCTTATGGTGTTTGCTTTGAAATTAACCCAGAGTTACTAATGCATGCAATCTGGAACCAGGTGAATTATGATTAGCCTAAATAATGAAATGGGGCCATAAATCCATAATGCTCCAACTGTCTGTGAACCAATAAATACAGCCATTATCCAAGCTGAGATACCAAGACTTAAGCGAAACACTTACATCATACTTCTCCACAAAATATTTTCACAAAAAATGCAGGATTGTTGAAAATCGTGTATGTACATTAGGCCCCTCTCTTTGATGAGCACTTTATCACTTCACCATCTGTATGTACAGATATTATTAGGTAAATTACTATGGTTGAATCCCAATATGCATACTACATACTAAAAGTGCGTACTATGCAGGTGGTGGTAAAGTACGTACTATTAAGTATATAGTAAGCGAGTATGCTAGCATGGGGGATATACTAACACGTTGCATCTAAAATTAGACCACTTCCACAAGCGATGAAGCCCGTGAAGCTTGAACATTAAACATTTGGCACATCCTGTTCGCATTTTATTTAAAATGTATTTTATATTAGTACAATAACCAAAAACTCATGTAATGACACGTTTATTATTACCTAACTTTTGGATACTTACATTTAAACACAGCCAAAGAAGAATTTCGGCTTCGGGAAACCCCTCCTATTCTGTCTCACAAAGGATTGTGGGCTATATCAGCCCAAAAAGCATGCAGGGTTGCATTCTTCGAAAATCCCCCGTAAATAGTAGACCATCCGGGGACTGCTGACCTACTATATTTGCGTACTATGGTTTGGGACATACTAATCGTAGTCTGGCATACTATTTAGTATGCAGCCCATGAGACCAAATCACACATATTTTGATTATCAGAGTATTTGAGCAAATGCTATTAAGCACCTACAACCTACATACCTTCGCTTCGTTTTTCCTTTAGTTTGTCAACCATCGGTACAATGGTTATCAAGCAATACTCTACCACACAGAAGACGTAACATCTAATCCTACTTCTAATGGGAGGCTGCTAGATCTTAAAACACTGACCACTAGTACCGGTAAATATATTTACCTCAAGACCTATTCATGAACATGTGTACTGTATGAACATACCTTGTGCATCCTCTCGCAGTGCTTTACAGTGGAGTGCTGCTCCAAACTCTGTGCATGTCTTAACCTATATGATTTATGAAAAGATGTGCTTTCCACCTACAGTAGCTATGGTAGCATTACGGTATTTACTCTATTTAGCCAGTGTGAAGACTCATTACTCCCTAAATGTCAGCGGCAGGAACTGGAATGGCATTCAAAACAGTTTTTTTTTCCCATCAAGTATTAGACTACCAACCAATTTCTACATTTACATTTGAGTAATTCAGCAAAAACTCTTGGAAAGAAATAGAGGAGCGATTTGCTTTGCTGCTTTTGAACTGCTTTGCTCGAGGAAAGAACAGCTGATTGTTCCCTTACTGGCCTAGACATTCAACCTTTATGTAACTTCTGTAGTTCTCAGACCTCTCCCCGGGGATTCCAGCCATCTCACAATTTTGCTTTAACCCTGAACTAGCTCACCTGATTCAAGCAGGTAAGCACTTGATGATTCATATACCGTATGTTAGCTCTAGAATATACTCTGGGATAACACAGAAAATACATGGGGATCCACAGTAGAGGTTTGTGAACCATGAACTGAATATAATGTATTATAATAACAATATAATAATGTTCTTAAGCACTGCTTTCAACACTTTCATAACTATCACAGTATGGTCGGTGGCTACAGTAATTATGCAGTTGTTCTTCTATCCTGGGTAAAGCATTGCTGAGCCTGAATAATGCAATGCAATGCTGAAATATACTTACCGTAAATATACACTAAGGCTATATGTCTGTCTGATCATGGGATATTTGTGTAAAAAAAAAGGGCTGTCAGCTGATCACTAAATGTTATCTTGCCCATGAGGTAGAAACAGTATGTGCAAAAGTTACTGTTGCACATACTGGACACAAGTGAGAAAGATCAGTTCTGGGTTTTGGTTAAAGTCCCTGTTGTCTGGTAGCATATGCAATATTTATAGTTTTATTTTTAAATAATTACATATGTATAATAAAGCATTGTGTATGGAAACATACAATCTACAGTATATGTGTTATTGATTATTTACTTGAGCCTCGTTTAACCACTGAAATGCTTAGGCTAATCGTGTGGGCGCTTAGAAACACGTTTAAAGATATTTACAGTACGCACAGCCCTGAATGACAGAAAGGATGTCTGAGCCCACCACCTGTACTCAAGATTGACAGTCATTGGTTTATAATATTACATCCGTTTTGTCCCACACAAACAGACTTGTGACAGAAGATAAACATTATTTTCTCAATTACAGAGTGTTGTTTTGATATCATCGTGTGAAAATCTAGTTAAAGGGACCGTGAAATCACGTTTTGGACAGCAAGAGGTCTTTAACAAGGAAAGTCTCAAACCACTGCAGTCTCCGGTGTATGATCACGGGTTAAATACAATTAATCCTACTCGGCAGATGTGGGTTTTAAACACGACCAACTAACAGTCGTACCTCCTTATGACTTTCATTAATTTTTCGAGCAACCGCCGAGTGCGCCATAGTGCTAAATACGCGGCTTCCACACAATATAACCGTTGCTTCCCAGAGCAAATAGCAATGTTGAATACGTTTTTTTAAAGCCACAACATCACAAACAATGCAACCCTAATAGGGAATATGTCATTTCTCTAGCATAATTATGACGCAGTTTCAAACTTTAATCAGCATCGGTTTTCTCAAAGCAAGACAGAGACGGCGGGGAATTCATAGGAAAGAATGAATAGGCTACCCCCACCCCCAAATATCTCTCTCAACCCTTTCTCTCTTACTCGCACACGCTCAGACGCACTACACTCTCTCACCACTTTATCCAGCCAAGAAGATAGCTTTACCCTCCACAGCATGTCCTCAGACATGCAGCCGTGTGATGAAGCGGACCAACTAACGGTTAGAAAACACCGGATGAAGGAAACCCACTGCACGAGGAGCAGGAAAGCCTGAAAACAGGTGATTAACTGAAAATCATGTGTCACATAGTGGTTGATGATGTTCATTTAGGGACATTTATTTTTGAAACTTATATGATGCGTTTGAATATGATACAAAAAACATGCTTTTTGTAATCGTGAACATTTTCAATAGACTTAACATTCTGTCAAGACATTCCGATTTAATTATTTGTGATAATTTAGCTTTAATGTATCACCATCCGTTTGGGCAGGATAATGACAGAACTTTGTGCGCAACAAGCAAGTATGCAAGGGTCCTTTTTGGACGGAACCAACCGCGTAGTATACATTAGATCATGTCTTATTACAATAGTTATTATCAAAATAAATGATTGAATTGTATTTTTTAAGGGAGGAACTATGGTTTTTCATTTAGCCAAAATCTTATTTAGATTGTGCCATTGCATATAGATATTTGTATTTGGAGTGGCACAACGTGCTTTTTCATATTTTATTTTATAGCCTATTGCTCGTATATAAATTGCATTTCGAACGAGGCTCGTGAGAAAGGTTTGACGTTGAAGAAAGAGTAGGCTACCATATCCTTCACCCGAAAGCTGTCTATAGCAGTTCGCAGACACATTGCGGAAAAACAATTAAGCATTGCAAATGTTCACATTATTATTATGAATATTTATTACACACTGTCATGATTCCCGTTTTTGTCTGAAAGTATGAGATCATATTACGATCAAAATTTTCTGCTGAAATAAATAAATGACAAGCTTTTGCTAATAATTAACAAAAGCATTTGTTATATTGGCATTGCAACTATGAAAAAGAAAATATGACATGGATAATTTGCAGCGCTGTGGTTGCCGAACCACCCATGGCGCGGTTCCCATAGATTGGAGTAGATATTGCCTATCCCGGTGCCAAGTAATTTCCAGTATATCAAAAATTTCCTCAGAGTTGTCTTTAAAACACAATTGTCTCGCTTTATTTGTTGTTCTATTGTGCGATACAGTAAGTGAACACAATTTAAAGATGCTATAGCTATATGGTTTGTGTTTTAGGGGGATTGCATTGTTGTAGTCATTTTGCTGTTAAGTGTGAAACATCGGGAAGTTGATGCATGAATTGGACTCGATCCATGGCATGAAACAGTTCCATCTCGTGCAAATACGAATCTGTCTTTCAATGTAGGCAAATGGCAGTGCTGTGTTCCGTATACCCAAAAAGCAATTACAGGGGCTTTTTATGTTGTGTATTCAGCTTCCATTATTAAAAACAGTTCACCGCAACATAATCAAGATGCTTCTGTAGGCTACGATGAAATATTTTTAGGATTTCCACTTTTTTCGTGAAATCACAACGAGTGCACTCGTGGTTGTTTTGCATCGTTGATGAGAGAAATGGGACTGTTTGGTGACTTAACTGTGTTTGTTCGATATTGTTGAATCTGCCTGTCTCGCTGTGCGCGTAAAAGCGCACTTGGCACTGCGCGGATCAGAGCTTAAATATGGGCACATGTTGCCACAGACTAGCTGATTGCATGGATTGTATGACTGAGAGCAGTAACGAAATTATTATGAGATACATGTACCAGATTTCTCAACTGATGAAATTGAGATTGTGGCATTTTTTTGAGGTTGCCTGAGATATTCAGAAATACGCACATATCAGGTTTTGAAACAAGCCAAAGCTATTTTGCTGAAGATTGCGGGTAGTTCAATTCCCACATATTACATCAGTCAAGGCCATCCGATAGATTGCCACAATTGCCATGCATGTTAGCTATATATGGGTCCATGCGGTCACTGAATAATATACCCTCTATGTGTGTATATATATATATATATATATATATAGTATTTCACAAAAGTGAGTACACCCCTCACATTTTAGAAAAAGTATTGATGTTAACTTTTCATGTGACAACACTGAAGAAATGACACTTTGCCACAATGTAAAGTAGGGTTTACAGCTTGTATAGCAATGTATTTGCTGTCCCCTCAAAATAACTCAACACAGAATCATTAAGTAAGAGTACAACAACATCAAAATTGTTCTTAAGGGGGGCTGGTTACCCCAAGTTACCCTATATAATTAGACACATGGTGTTGTCTGTCTTAATCTGTGAAATATTATTATTTTTATGTTATTTTCTCATTATTTTATATTTGATAGGTGACAGTAGAAAACACAATATGATTATTTTATAGAATAAAAATACATATTGATTACTAATAGGTGTCCCATATCTAAATTGTGTTGGCCATTTAACAGATTGAAGAGGGAGCGAATCTCTGGCCCATCTATGCCAACCCTTTGAAGATGGATGCAAATGTACCCCTTGCTAATGTGTTTGAAAGATTAATTGGTGCTCTTAGTGCGTTTGAGGCCCAGGTGCACATGTTGAAAAACGTGGACCTCATTCATAACATAAAGGCACGGACTATGCATGCTCTAATGTAGTGCACTGATAATTATTAGGAACAATATGATCATTGTGAATTCAAAAACATCTCCTCCCCAACTGATGATGCCTGGGTCGAACTGATGCCTTGATTTTTTCACGTTTCATTACTAGATATTTGAACTATTTCATTAGGACTTACAGGGGGTTAAAAAATAAATGAAAACATCACATAGAAAAGCCTGTTACTTAGAACAAAATAAATCACAATTTTAAACACAGCTACAGAAGATACATTTGGTTGGAGGGGTCAGATCACTCAGTGGCTAGTGAGTCAGACTAGCAGTCAGAAGGTTGTCGGTTTGATTCCCGGCTGTGCCAAGTGTTGTTGTGTCCTTGAGCAAGGCACTTCATCCTAATTTTCTTCAGGGAGATTGTCCCTGTACTTACTGTTACAAAAAATGTAGTAAAAATAAATGAATACCCAAAATCATAAAAATAATGATTAAAGCACGTGCCAAAATTGGACAATATCCATCTGCAATAACGAACAGTGATTGCACCTTGAAGCTGACAATGGAAATTGATGGACACTAAAGAGGATAGTTGCTCATTATCCAAAAGTGACAGCCTTGTCGGTACTTCTGTGACCTCTGACTCAACAAAAACTGTACATCTTGCATGCTTGCCACCCAATAAAATGACAACTGAATTACAACATTTTTAATGTTTACGTCAAACAAATGATTTGTTATGCCGCAGGAAAGTTAGATTTTTTTTAATCACTCAATTCTCTTAATGGTTTATGTAATATCTAGGGATTAGGTTATAGTAATTACCTACTGTATAATATAATTCATAATGCCATGTAGAAAATTTACTAATTATCTTTTACCTTTTGAATATGAAAAAACATTGCTATGATCACAATTTAAGCTGTCTGTAAGGTTCCTTTTGAATGTCAACAGAAACAGTGAGTTCAGGCGCCCTGTGATCATGGAGATCCTACCCGCTGTCTTTATACGGTTTGACGCTGGAAAAGAGTCGCTCAACAGTGAATTTAATCATTGGAAGGGTAATAAGAACCATGAGCAAATTATTGTAGGTTTGGAAATATTTTGTCACTGCGGCAGTTTAACACTTCGACTAGAGTTGGAAACAACTTTCCGCGTCCTAACTTGCAAATTATCATACAAATTGATTGCCTCATGCAGCCTGTACGTGAGATCTGTGTGGTTAGATGTGTCATGCAGTTTTAAAAAGGCTGCTGGAGCCTTAATGAGGCCATATTAGTCTGAAATCTACTGTTCAATTCACTAATCTGGTAGGCCGGGTTTTCGCTGGCCATAATGCACAGATCAGTGTAACTCTTTACCCTTCTAGATTTTCCTTGGAAAGGTGCGACAAAGACATCCTCAAGCCAACCGGGAGCTGTCATTTGTGCGACGGGTGTGCAATGTCCTAGTTTAGAATGTCAATTTTCTCAAGTGGTTTTTGTGATAATTGCACAAATGTTTGTTGGACATTGCTGTCACTTGAATGCAAAATACTAAATGACTGCCTAAATGCTTCAATTAAATCAATACATTCCATTACAGACAGACTGGCTGACTATATGCCTTTTGTGGCAAAATCAGAACTCAAATTGTTTTACGTTTATTCCCATTCTTTTGTCTTGCCAATTGGTCTTGTCCAATTTCCACTGACCCTGCCTTGTTGGCAGCTCTGCAACTTCTTGGACAGATGTGGGATGGTGAGGGGCACTCTTATGGTTCATCAAACCACATGTTGATTCTTTTCGCTCAGGTCATCGAATACGGAAGACTTTAGTCTGCTCATGCACGAGATGATTACGCTCACCAACTATGCTTCCACAGTTTAATTTACAGGTGCCCAATCTGCACACAAGGAGTCGCTGGAGAGCGATGTGGCAAGGTAGATCATCTGATTTATCTATCCCAAATTGCGGGCAGTGCTATGCCAAATTGCCAGCCCTAAATCACATTAAATACGTTCTGCTGGAACTATTTTGTAAAACCGAAATATGTCAAATATGAACGTTTGAGAGGGTCAATTACGTTTGTAGGGAACTAAATTGAACACTCAAATAACATTCAATATGAACATTAGAAGATCATGACGTAGCATGTAAGTAGCATAGTTTCTGCTAGGGCGGAGGTCGGGGATGGTGGATGGACGTATAAATCCGCGACTTGCATGCCAGTGTTCGCGAGTTCAAATCCAGACCGGCACTTTGTGTGTTTTGTTCTACATTGCTTGCGTCATGCAGACACGCGATTGTCGGTTTTTGTAATGTTAACCCTAACCTTAATTCTAACCTCAGTAACGTCATATCTAACCTTAACCGTTAGTAACCTCATGCCTAACCTTAACCGTTAGTATCCTCCTACCTAACCTTAACTGTGAATGTTGCAATATAATTTTGAACGCTATGGAATGTATGGAATGTTCTCGCATAAATCCGCTAAACGAAATGTACTGGAGCAACGTAATTCAAGTACAAATATAGCCTAATAACAAAACGTGCAGTTCAAACGTAAAAACACCCTAAATAGGTTGG
>JACXGM010024085.1:0-15889 GCA_016801145.1 Umbra pygmaea
CCAATCCTAGATTTTATTTTAGATTGGAGGATGTTAATGTGACGCTGAAATGAGAGTGAACAATCTAACCAGATGCCTAGGTATTTGTAGGTGTCCACGTATTCCAGTTTGGACCCATCCAGAGTGGAGATGCTTGTCAGGTTGGCGGGTATGGGAAGTGTGCGGTTGAAAAGCATGCATTTAGTTTTGGAGGGATTTATTGTCTTGTGTAATACAGTAATGTAATGACTCCTGCACTCTGATAGAATACAAGATGGTTTAATGTAATAATCAGAAGGGAATAGGCAGAGTTCAAAGGCCGTAATCAGGCTGCCAGGGTTTGGTACACAGGCTATGCAAAACGGAAACAATCCACAATCCAAGAGCAGTAACGTAGACTAGCAGGGTTCGGTACACAGTGCAGGCAAAAACAATACAAATCCAAAATCCAATAGAGAAGTCACGGGGCAGGCAGAGGTCAAACACACAGGCAAACGTACAATAGGGAAAATCCAAATAGCAGAGTTTGACAGAAGAAAAACCAAACCGTTGTACCACAGATCAGATATCATAGAACGCTCAGTATACAATGTGAAATCGACAATACCTCGCAATGAGGCAACAAGACAGTCATGGCTATATACAGAGAAAGATGAGCAGGTGCTTAGAATTCTGGTGATTGCGATCTCTGGTGTGTGCCCTGTTCAAGTGGATGGGGATCCTGGGGAGTAGCAGTCTGTGGAACAGATGACAGAGTATTTGAGGAACTGGCCAGAGAGGATCTCACAGGTAACAGGAGTTAACTCAGATTGTTGACAAAGGAATACTGGAATTTAAGTAAAGCAATACAGCAGACTGTTTAACCATGGAGACCAGGTTGAGTGGCCTTCCTTGAGATGTTGTCGGTGTAAAAACATTGCATACATAATTTTCTTTTGGCCTTTGTAAGTTACTTTGAAAATGAATGCTGGTTTTTCCCAGTCAATATTCATGAGCGTAGGAAAGTAATCTTAAAGAATAAGTGTACAGTAGAAGAAAATTAAAATCACAATAAATACCAAAAGCCAATTCTTATATTTGAAAAAAGAAAAAACTCTGTGGATTAAAAAAACACCAAAAGGGATCAGCTGACCCTCTGAAAAACATGAAAATACCATTTAGACATATTGATTTTTCTTTTTTTGGAAAGGTTACAAGCATCTTAAAAGGGCACTTAATTTGTACATTATGTCTATTTCATTTAAACTATCATACCATGAACATGAAATATGCTGTAGCAAGATGAGTTGTGAAAACTGGAACATAAATTGAGATAAACATCACCTGGATGGCTGTTACTTTTGGTCTATTTTAAGAGGTGGCTTTGCTGTGTTTTTTATATCTAAATAACAAGACATAATATTCAAAGCTGTTCTGTTTTACCCTTGACAGCAGTACTCTTGCCATATCTGTATGCCTGTACACATTTGTTTGTGCTTGATTAAATATTTTTGTGGGTTTCAAGGACACATTTTGAGGTTTTTGTAATCCCATTCCTTGCTTGTATGATTAAGCAGACAGAGTGTGTTCAGTTGTGCATCCGATGGGTGGGCTTAACATGACTGCAATACCATTTGAAAAAATTTGCAACATGGAGTATTTACAAATAAATACCTAATTCCCATATTGGTACTTTGCCATGTGTAATAACCAAAGGATCCTGCTAGTGTCAAGGCAAGGTCAGTAGAGTGCCTAAAGTTGCCTGGATGTCATTAGTATTATCAATATATATGAATAAATATTGTATTAGAATAAAAATAAAAAATGACAACAGGGAAAGTCCCATTGCTGACTTTTCAAATGCCACACAGCTACACAATATGTCGCAGGCTAGTAAATAAACTCTGAATTTCCTCACAGGTTTTAAAGAGGTTGAAACTGTACACAGTTGTCTCAGGGGTAAAGTCACAGTCTTGTAATTATCTGTCATTACAAGACTTGTGTTAAAATCCTGCTTTAGGATTTGCTCATGTGGTTTGCTCGTCTATGAGCTACGGTAGAAGGCTATTGAGTGCATTTCTTTCAGCAGTTAAGTATTTTGGTTTAGATTTGAGCGAGCAGCGTCAAAAAGACCAGAACGGCATCGGATGTGCTTTGGACTGGAGGACACATATTTCGACATTGATGTTCCCAAGAAAATAGAAAATTGTTGCAATAAACACTGATAAATTGGATCACAAAAACTATGGAGAAAATAAGGGTAAAATAAAAATGTATAATAAGTCACTTGCATTTAAAATATAAAATATATATTTTGTTTTAGGTGCAGCACAAATTGGTGCAGGTTGCCCAAGGTAGACATAAATAGTTGGAAACAATTACCTTGTCACAATGTTCTTGAACGCCTCCTTGTGGTGGTTGGTCACGCAGTGTGATGATTGCATAACTTAGCATTATGATTGGAGTAAGCATGTAATCAAATACCCCTCACCTGAGATGTGCTGACGATGAGACACGGGAAGTAAAGGGGAATTAGACTAGAATTATAATTTGGGTAGGGAGAAAAAAAGTCTGTATTTCACAAATTCCTTTAAATAAATACCTATACCTTGTTTTTATTTGTAGGCTAAATATACATATGAACGTGTTTAGTTCACATACAGTGCCTTGCAAAAGTGTTAACCCCCTTGGACAACTTGATCCTGGAATTTTAGACCATTCTTGCTGGAAAAATTGCTCAAGGTCTGTCAGGTTGAATGTGGACAGTTGGTGAACAGCAATTTTCAAGTCTTTCCAGAGATTCTTAATTGAATTTAGGTCTTGACTTTAGGACTGGGACATTCTAAGACATTGAGGATCTTGGTTTTAAACCACTCCAGTGTAGATTTGGCTGTGTGTTTAGTGTAATAATCTACTGGACGGTGAACCTCAACGCCAGTCTCCATCATACCTTCAAAACTGATCACTTTTCTAGTCCCTGCCAATGAAAAGCTCACAACATGATGCTGCCACCACCATGCTTCAACGTGGGGATGGTGGTCAGGACACTAAGGTCAATAAGTTAAATGTTGGTCTCATCAGAACAGAGGACCTTTTTCCACGTGATTGCTGATGGTTTTTTTTCAGCAATGGCTTTCTCCTCACCACACATCCATGAAACCCAGCTTTTTTATGGGGAACCCAGACAGTCTGGGTTACAGTTGTTTCGTGAATGGTTTCTCATTGCTCCAGCTCATTCAGAGTTACCATTGGCCTCTTGGGGGTTTAGTCTGACCAATTCCCTCCTTACTTGGTCACTTAGATTTGGTGGACGGCCTTCTCTAGGCATAGGTTAGATAGCCATTTTCTTTCAATTTTTTAATAACCGATTTAACAGTGCTCCGGGGAGGTTAAAAGTTTGGGAATTTCTTTTTATAACCCAACCCTGATGGTGCATTTCCAGAACTTTACCCTGGACTTGATTGGATAGCTCCTTGGTCTTCATGATGCTGTTTGTTTACACATGCTTTCTATAACACAGTGATTTTCAAACCTCTCCTGGGGACCCCCGGCCATAACATGTATTAGATGTATCATAGAGCTAGCACACCAGTATCTACTTGTCAATTTAAAATCCTTACCTGCTTGAATCAGATGAGCTAGTTCAGGGCTACAATAAAACTCTGATTCGGCAGGGGGTCCCCCAGGAGATGTTGGATTACCACTGCTCTAACAAACTCAGGGGCCTTCCAGAAACAGTATTAATTTTGAGATCATGTGACACTTTAAGTGCACACAGATGGAATCCATTCACCAAATTATTTCTGATCTGAGGGCAGTTGGTTGCACCAGAGCTTATTTATGGGTTTCATAGCAAGGTGGTGAATATTTACGTACTGTAACTAACACATTTGTATATTTTTTTAAGTACCTATTGTGTCACAATAATAAAGAAAAATTGTACCTCCAAAATGTTAGGTTTGTTTTGTAAAACTAAGTAAAAATCCCAATACAATCCTATGTCATTCCAGGTTGTCACATTACAAAATGTGGAAACATCCAAGGGCGGTGAATACTTATGCAAGGCACTGTATGTCCCTTCTACTCCTATACATTTAATCAATGATTGTGGCCTGTGAAAATATCTTAGCGGTCAAATGTGTGACCCATATAGTAGCTATATTACATTTGTAATCATTATATAGTATTTATTTCAGTGGGCTTTAGAAAATGATGGATATGTTTTTTTGCTATTATCTATTAATCACATTACCTAATGTGCAATACATAAAGACCAAATAATGGGAGTAGAGTAATAACATGTATTTGTTGTTAATACAGTAGGATTTGTTTAAGTGTCTCATGTACAATGGTACTGCAGAGCTAATGTCTTGGAGGTTTGTTTAATAGTCACTGTGCACCTTGATTACATTGGTATTTGGACAGAAAACATACAGGTATAAACATAATTTAAAGTATATTAGTATTGGGACACAAAAAACAACCTGTGTGTATGTTTGCATGCAGTTTTTGGATGAATGCTTATAGACATTTTGTATTCTTAAGAATAGTATTGGATTAGACATGCAGGTGTACAGCTGTTTTGTACACATTTTGGACATCTACCTGATAAAGGTTGATTTTTAGGCACTGGCTGGACCGGTTCTCACATCTCCAGTCGTTTAACACTAACAACCAATTACTTCAAACAAGACAACACTCATAGCAAGCTTCTAGTTCACACTTTGTTTCAGGACTACCATGGTTAATTATTCTCTACCCTGTTAAAATTATTCTTGCAAACCTCGGATCTGTAAAGCTGTCATGAAGCCTTTAATGCGATTACATATAATGCATTTAAAGCTCTGCTGACTTTATGGAGATACAGGTCCAAATATTCACATCTGTAAAATTGTGGAGACATATGAGTGTGTATGGTGTTTCTAGTTGGCTATAGTGGATGGGGATATTGTGTCTCCAGGAACAATAACCCTCTGTTCATTGTTTTCATCAACAGAGGATTTAGAAAATGGCTGGACAGACAAATGCCACATGAAATGGCCAGTATTATTGTACTCAAGTACTTTTTGTAATTTTAGAGGACCCAGTGTGGTTCGCTTACATTTGTTGTGCAGTGAGAAGGCTGCTGAAACCCCTAAACAGAGTCCCCAAAGTGATGTTCTCATTTCTGTTAGCTTAAAGTCTGTGCTCTAGATCTCTTTATTACTGCAGCATAAACACAAGTTGTGCCAAGTTTGGTCGTTAATCCAACTTCAAGGAAAAGGCTACTGGAACACTGCCCCTCACTATATTGCCACAGGCTTCAAAAGCTGATATGTGGTTGGTAGTGACATTTTTAATGATATACTTTTAAATTCCTGCATTATTTCATCAAAACATATTCTTATGCCATTTATTTTGGTACCAATATTTTTTATTATAATTACTTTTATTGTATTTTATTACTTTTTATGTATGTATTTACATCCATCGCTGTCAGACATCGCTGTTAGCATTTCACTGCATTTGTCTAAAGGGTAAATAAGAGGGTTTCAGAAAAAGCTCTTGGTTCTTATATGTAAATGCATTGATACATGTTGAAGTGGAGTGACAGGAAAGCACAGTCCTCATTCAAATGCACGGTGAGAGTGAATTTGACCGTTTTTTTTTCATTTCTGAATTGGCAAAGTTGATTGAGATCACGTTTTTTAAGGACTTCATATGTGAAAAAAAATCCGCAAAATATTCTATTCCATTTTTTTAATTGACTATGTGAATATACTTCCAAAAATGTATTACCGTTAATTCCATTTCTAATATATTATAGGCCTGTAGTTACATTTAGGTTATACTGTACTTTAGCGGAGAGACTACCTATTGCATTTATCTGAATAAACATTCCACAACCAAGGCCTACGTTTGAATCATCCACATTTCAGGGATTAGACATTTTTGAGTCTTGTTCAATGTTGAGCATTTGCTTGTTATCACTTCCAGCGGATGGCTCAGCATGGTGGAGTTCTTTTCTCCAACCATATTTAAGTGAGGAAAAGGCTCTGACTTCTCTACCTTATTTTGGACTCTCATGGACTGGCTAATTCACAATGTCTTTGCAAAAAAACATGTACACACATACAGTACTCAAAATAGATTTTAGAATATTAAAATCTATCAGCATTCATAAATAGAAATGTTGATATTTGTTTGAATGTGATGTTCCAGTCTTTTTTTTCAAATAACTGCCTTGTGAATTCTCACTATTAAAAGTTCATTTTCTGATGATGTGCAGCTAATCTACAAAACATTATTATGTGATTAAATGTAAATGCATATGGCTTCAATAGTTGCAAACATTGACACAGATGTCCAGTCCAGGCCTGTCTCAATGTGGCCCAAACATTGACATCAAGGCTCATCTGTTACAGGTCAACCTATATCTTTTTATGTTTTATGTTGATTTTTGTAATTACAGTTGGAATCAAAATTATTCAACCCCAATTGAAATTCAAGTTTATTGTCAAAATGTACAGATTATCAGCTGTTTGCAATTAACAAATCAAACAAAAGCAATTGAAATAGCTAAACACAATGAATGCTTCAACTGGTTTCCTCAAATCCAACTGAAAATGCAACTCATAATAACTTTTCCTGTCTTATTCAACCCCTTTGATAGAATCCCTCACAGCAGTACAAATATACCAAACAGTTGTTGTATCAAGCACACCTGATGCAACTAATCAAGGGTTTCATTAGTTCATCCAGGTGTGCTTGAGCTGGAACACATGAAATACCTGAACTGGTTAGGGGTTTGTTGATTGTCACATTTTATAGCATGTTAGAAACATGGCTAAGACAAAAGAATGGTGCAAAAAGTTTAGAGAAGAGATTATTGCCCTTGATGTTTCCAGAGACACCATTGAAAACATAGTTCACAAGTTCAAACTTAAGGGAACAGTGGTGATACTACCTGGACGGGGCACAAAAAGGAAGCGATCAATGACTGCAACCAGATTTCTGAGTTGGCAGGTTGTGAAAAAAAGCAAGGCACATACTTGACACAGAAGGTCTCCATGCCAGAACTCCAAGAGGTACACCCCTACTGACCCAAAAGCACGAAGAAAATTTGGCTCCAATATTTTCAAAATCACATAAAGTAGTCACAGAGGTTTTGGGATTCTGTTCTGTGGAGCAATTAAACAAAACTGGATCTTTTCAGCATGGTGGATTAGCGGTATGTCTGGAGGAAGAAGAATGAAGCATACACTGAAAAGAACACTTTGCCCACAATCAAGTATGGTGATGGCTCAGTAATGCTCTGGGGCTGCTTTCAATCCTCTTGCACAGGACATCTGCATCGTGTGGACATGGGTGGATTAACCATTTGGGCAACTGGGCAAGTTCCCAGGAGCACTACAACTCTGAGGGGTATCAAGCAGAGACAAAGCGACACCGCCGCATGGAAAAAGAGAAAGAGGCTCCTCAACCACTCACTATTTCCACATTCCCCTGCCCACAATGTACCAGAATATGTGGATCACGTTTGGCCTGTACAGCCATCTGAAAACCCATTAGTAGTCGACCCTACGGAGAATTAGGAGACAATCTGATGGATGTGAGGTACATTAGATGGATGCTGAGATGAGTGATAAAACGGATGGTATGAATTAAGACCCCTCTAAACCTGTTTAAACAATTGTTTAGACTACTGAAGAGATACTATACAATAATACTCTAAACCTGTTACATGCGGTGCTCTACTATGGCCTTCGGCCGTACAATTGTGTATGTACCGGTAGATCCTTTAAATCAATAATGGCTTATAACGATTGTGATTTAGTTTTTTTTCTTCCCCAACTTTAGTTCCCCAGTGCTTTTATTCACACAACACCACTGATTATTTGTGCCATCATCACTTTTTGTTAGCTATTTAGATTTTGGAAAGCTTATTTCTTTACAGTGCTGTCAGTGACATCTAAATTGGTATAAAAATAACTTACTTATTGCACCCGGCGCCATGCAACGCAATGCCCGAACCAAAGTGTCTTTGCTAGTGTAAGACCAATGCAGTCAATTTCCCGTCTGGCGCCCGCATCCTTTAAATAGCAAGTGCACCTGCGCCCATATTTGCGCCAATGGGTGTGCTGGTCTAACAGGGAGGTGTGTTCAGGATAATTCTTGGTGTGTTGCTATCTTAAGGCATCGGAAAGTGATCGCACCATTGACCAACAATAACCTGGTCTAAAGTCAATGGCGCAGCTTGTCATTGTTATTTTAACAGCAAATTAGTCAAATGCACCTAAGCATATGCACAGTGCGTGCACACTGTGCTTGATGCACATACACAGGGAAGTGCAGCAGCACAAAAACATGCAAAAGATTATAAATAAATATATTACGGTGCAAATCTGCTATCATAATAGTAATGCGTGAAAGGTAGAAACGCACCTGGCTCTTAAAGGAAATGAGAGATGAATCTCTGAAGGCAAGATTGATTTATGGAAGTATCAGGAAATCCTAGGAAAAAATGTAGTGCTGGGCGGTATACCGGTTTACACCGAATACCGGTGTGTATTTTCGTTACAATGTGATCTCTCAGAAATCTGTGTTACTACCACGGATACTTAACTTCAAACTCCGTGGCAGTTTCACGGAATGGCTGAATATTCCGTGGACTAATCACGGATCCTTAACTTCTAAATCCGTGGCAGTTTGCAGTTTCATGGAATCGCAGCATGACGTAGCAGAGTGTAAATAGTATAGATTTTGCAGGTTGCTAGGTTGGGGACGGCGGGCGGGGGTATAAACATGCGACTCACATACCAAAGGTTGCGAGTTTGAATCCATGCGGACACGTTGCATATATTCTGTTTTCTATAGATGTGTTGCAAATATGCTTTTTTATCATTTATTTTACTCACTATAACCATGGTTACAAACAAATTGCGACATAATACAAGTTACATCGAGTTAACAGCAAGGTTTCTGAGTGGTTAAGTTTAGGTAAGGGGTTTGGGAAAGGCTTACATCGAATTAACAGCAAGTTTTCTAAGTGGTTAAGGTTAGGTTAGGGGTTTGGGAAAGGCTCACATCAAGTTAACAGCAAGGTCTCACTGTGCGCCAATCGCAGACTTTTCCGTGAAACTGCCACGGAGTTTGATCCGTGTTCATTTCACAGAATTTTCTGCCATTCCGTGGAACTGTCACGGGTTCTGGTGTTCATACTTCGTGGCAGTTTCACGGATTTCTAAGAGATCAGGCTGTTTTGTTATGATATTATTTTTTTATATACCGCCATACTGGTGTATTTGAATACATAACGTCTGGAACGCTACGCTGCCCGACTGTTTCAGTTCGGACCCTTTTCAATGTTGCGCTTCTAATCATGCATGGTGCGACTGTGAGGCGTGGTGAGGGTAAACAGCAGTGCTCAGGGGCCGGTTGCACCAGCTGGACATATATAGGTCGTAACTGTACATCCGACCTAAAATGCCCTTTACGTCTGACTTTATATTTATACCTCTTGCACCAGCCGGGCGTAAGTTCTCAATGAATGAGCTACGCCTAATAGCTAGCAGGCACAGCCAGGGCGCAGGGTGCGGATTTACATTAATTTAGCTCTTCTGACTCCCTGATTGCATTAAGATTTAGCTGTAATTTATTTGGAGAAATACTTTTTTGTTCAATTGAAGATACAGGGCACATTATTTATGTTAGCAGTGAACTACATGGATTATCAATCAAATGCCTGGAAATAGCCAACGTGTTGTTTGTTGAAACGGTACTAACGTTGTTACAAACTAATTTTGATCAGTCACTTTCAGCTGTGTTTTCCATCACTACAATATTGAACATTAATGCTTGTTAAGACAGATGCTTCACTGCCCTTCCTAATGCTAAATTGTGAATATAATTTATTTTATCTTTCTCAAGTTGGGATGATGCTAGTTGTTTTGTCTAACTAAAGTTGGCTAAAGCAGCTTATTCGATGTATTTTTCATACCGTAGTGCACCACAGCACACACACACATGCTTTGGCTTTGTAACTCAGAACAATTTGTAAATGGGTTTAGCTATTTACAATCCTCTTGCAGGCATGTCGAATTTAGGGATCAATTTATTATTAGTGGAATTTATAATTACATGAAAATAATATATTTTTAAGCCAATGAAATGCAAGTATTTTAATGGTAGCGTCTCTTTTCTTTTACATTTATGGCTTAAGGAACAAAACGGTTGCCAGGGGGCAACGTTGGAACGTTTAAAACCTTCTTTGTCCATTTTGTCTATTTGGATTAAGGAAAGAACACTGTCTAGTAACTATCACTAGTAATATTCTGATCTCACAGACACGCATTGATTTCGATGGACTTGGCTATGACTAATCTTATTTTTATTTGGTGCAACAGCTGTAAATTCTACTCACAACATCTGACACAAGCAATTTGCTCCACCACCTTAGCCGCAAGCACGTTTTGGAATATCGAAAAATGTATGAATCTACTGCAATAATTCCTCTCTCAACCAGTAGAAAATGCTGGGAACACCTGATTATCCATGGAAAAAAAATACTGTCATATACCGTGAAACCGGAAGTATCTTTAAAAATACCATGATATACATTTTTGGTCATACCGCCCAGCACTAAGAAAATGTCATGCTGTTTGTGAGGAAGCTGAAGCTTTGGTGTCATTGGACCTTCCAACAGGACAGTGATCCCAAGCATATTTCAAAGTCCACCAAGGCTTGCAGTTGAAGAAGAAGTCCTGGAAGATTCTACAGTTGTAGAAGTTGTTGAAGAAGGCAGTTGCAGCATGCAAAACGAAGTCAAAGTCAAAATGTATTTTTATACCTCCCTACAACACGCATATCCCCTCCAAATAATTTATTGGGGAGACCCCAGTCCTCCTTCTCCGACTCCTCCTCATCAGAGGAATATAGCCCCAGATCCTCATCTGAATGGGGTATTTCCAGGGCTCGGGTGTGGTGGTTGCTACCGGCTGGAAATAGTCCCCATATGGCCACATAGGAGGGGTTTAGCCAAAGGCACGGCAGAGCCTCCCATACTCCTGTTCTGCCATCTCTCTCTCGAGCCCCTCCCAATGTGAAGGAAAAGCTCTCCCCTACTTTTCCTGCCATTGGTCTCGATGTCCTTTCTCTTCTATGGTCAGTCATTCTGTCACGATTCGGTGTGGTTGTGTTATTGAAGGAGGGAGACCGAAGCAGGCAGTAGATGGTTGTTGCTTATTTAATGGACAATTTGGGAAACATACATGTATTGCAGTTTCAGGCATTCAGTTGACGCGAGTGCACAACAAGTATACTTACATAGCTTATTATGCTCTCACAGTGGCATAAACACATGAAAACAATGCATAAAACTCAAAACTTACCACACTCTTTTCACAACCTAGTACAGTTGCAGGTGAACAAGTAAATGCGAGTGCACAACGATACCATAAATATTACCATTCTCTCACAGCGGCATGGGACGCTGACAGCTAACATACAAGTAAATAGCGTATGCATAAACCTCCAAACTTCAACAACACTCTTGTCACAACTTACACCCGGACAGCCTTCTCACACCCACAAACAGATCATCAATGACCTACACCTCTCTCTAGTTTGGCCACCCTTTATAAAGAGCAAACTAACTAGTTAATAGAACACGGCTGAACGCAATGATTAATCATCAGATCTACAAGATACCAGCCTAACCTAACCTAGCAACAGCCAAACTAGAGAGAGGTGTTACATGAGCTTAAAGGGACATTTAATAGAAATCTAATTATAACTACAATGTAAAGCATTTGCCTAACTAAACAGAAACACACATACATAAAACAAATAAACAATATAAATAATGAGTCTGCATCTCAGTTCATATTGTAACATATTGTAAAGTTTAACATTACATAAACTTAGTCTTGGGGCACAAATTACTTTTTCAGGGCTTCCGTAGTTTTCAACCAATTCTGTCACAACTTACACCCGGACAGCCTTCTCACACCCACAAACAGATCATCAATGACCTACACCTCTCTCTAGTTTGGCCACCCTTTATAAAGAGCAAACTAAGTAGTTAATAGAACACGGCTGAACGCAATGATTAAACATCAGATCTACAAGATACCAGCCTAACCTAACCTAGCAACAGCCAAACTAGAGAGAGGTGTCACATGAGCTTAAAGGTACATTTCATAGAAATCTAATTATAACTACAATGTAAAACATTGGCCTAACTAAACAGAAACACACATACATAAAACAAATAAACAATATAAATAATGAGTCTGTATCTCAGTTCATATTGTAACATATTGTAAAGTTTAACATTACATAAACTTAGTCTTGGGGCACAAATTACTTTTTCAGGTCTTCCGTAGTTTTCAACCAATACTCGGACACACATAATTAATAAACAGGATCATTTTCTGAGCAGAACTAATTATTGAATTCAACACAAGAGACACATATGGGTCTTTCTATCTCAGAGGAGAGGCATTTACTGTTCAATCTTCCAAACAGCAGAATTTCAATCATAACAACACAATTATAATAATAAACGCAGACAAGCAATGATCAAATCTCATTTACAGCCCAGGACATGGTATTATCAATTCACTATAGACACGTGGGCTGGCTGCTGAATTAGTATGTGAAGTAGTGGAGAACACTAGTTGAGATTCGATGGATTAAACTGACAGGGATATTATGAACAGGTGCACTGTGGTTTCAGGTGCAGAATGGCACTCTCAGTATGTACCAGCGCACATTATGGAAAACAAATGGCCCTCTGCTCCATCCTGTCTCTGGGGATTAAAGATAAGTCGGGAGTAGATAGATAATATGATAAATAAAGTGGGCTTGGGCAGGTTAATGATATACGATAAATGCACAACAGGCTTTCAATTACAATTTAAAAAAGTTTAATATTGGAAGAAGGAAGGAATTCTCTAAACTGAAATATGGCTCAGCAATTTGGCTACATTTAGAAATAATTCAAGACATTCTGAGCATAACATTTGAGGCACACATTGTAACTAAACAGAAATATATACTGCTCAAAAAGTGAACTGGGAATGCAAGTATGACCACGTTTGTCAAAGGCCTTCAAAGCAAGGCAGAATTAGTTGGAATTCACTTATGGTGGACAAATGAGGCAAAAGACAACAAGGACAAGTTTTTATGTTTTATAATAAAGGTGGTAACAACTGAAACAGGATGTTGGATATTTGGCACTTGAGTTGAATAAAAATATATAATGGCAGTAAACATAAAAGTTTAACAAACTTAACTGCGGGAGATACAATAGGTGACTTGGAACCAACAGGTGGAGGAAGAGAGTCCAAAGCTACCGTACACAGCTGTAATGCAACTTGTTCTGAACTCACTCATTCGTGAAGATCAGAATTTAAAGGCAATCATGAATTATCCCCAAGGTTTGGTCCCTTTTGTTGCAAAACTGCATACACACACCAGTCTGGTACTAGTTTATTTTATCATCACCTTGGTCTCCTGCCTTCTTGTTTCTTGATCCTCCTTCAAATTGTTTTTTACTGATTGCTCTCCTCATATGGAAAATAATATTCATACTTTAAATAGTTTGACTTATATGGTAAACAAAATTGAATAAATAACTTTGGTGCATTTTCATCAAAAACATTGTATACTATATAGTATATTAGACAAAATATACCACAACCATCTATAAATATTAAATGTACAATATGTAGTTTTTGGCTGCTAGGGGTCTCTCAATCAAAACAATAACAAAATATGTACTTGGTTGACGTCCGGAAGTAGCATGGGATCATGGGATTTGTTGTCGTCATCAATGTCAACCAGCCGATCTAGCGTCTCCAACAGAAAAAAAAATTCAGTAACAAGGTAATGTATTGTCAAATATATTTTAGCTTTATTCACGTTATGTTTGGCGGTTCCCTGAAACTTAGAGCAACTAGAGGAGTCAGATTATATGATGCCATTGACAGGCGATAAAACGAAACGTCCCGTCTTTGAATTACATTCCAAATTTCTCTGGGTTAGAAACATTTAGGATAATGTAAGTACATAACAAAAAAATATATACAATATAGGTATAGTAATTTTTTTATGCAAACCATGTCTTTTGTTATTGTTTTGATTGAGAGACCCCTATCCTCTAAAAACTACATACTATGCATTTAAGTAAGTTGTATGTTTTGAAAAGAAATTACAAGACAACTAAAATGATTGAACAGATATGACTCATAAAAAATGTTGTTTTTTATTTTATAATGTGTTTTTGTAGGAAATGCACCAGAATAATGTATTCAATTATTTTTGTAATAAAAGGCAAACCAGATAAAAATCCTTTTTGATTTGAATGATTCTTTTCTGTATGGGCCATGTGATTCTCTGATCATTTCTCTATCATCCTCATGCTCCAGCCTGTCCTGCTTATTATGTGCAGAAACACAATAGCAAAATTGGTAACAGGTGCAACAAATTGTGCTCTACACATCATACGTCCTGACCAGGCTGGTGATCTCCCGCAGGGACCCATGGCTTCAGGTATCCCACCCTCTATCACAAACCAAAAATACTGGTCAACCAGCCTCAGTGAAAATGTTAGAAAGCATTTTCATCTGAATATTTACCCAGGACACTGTGACACATGTGTGCTGTGAGGCACTCTTCAAAATAGGCCATAGAATACCATCTAAAAGTATTTTAATCCCAAGTGGGCTTTGCCGTTTGCACAGATGAGTCTTGGTAGGCTAGGTGAGAGAGGAACTAAGGCCAAGATGTACCTGTACATTTTGAACTTGACTTCTCTGTATTCTGCCCTTTTGGAAACCTCAGGACAGTAATCTTACAAATGGACAGCATTGTAGCAGTAACTGCAACCCCATGAAATACATGATCTTTGAACAACGGGCATAGTCTTCAGACTACAATTTTGTTTTTCACTGTCAATCTCAGGCGAAAAGGAAAAAACGTCCTAAAAGAAACCTTGAGAAGAAGGCATTTATGTGTTGGTTGTCTTGTAATGATTCTTAATTTCTGTTGTTTATTATTTCCATCCACAGCCATTACTCTAGCACTTAGCATTTCCCAGTCAATTTTAAGCATAGCCCACCTCTTCCAGGGTTGACCTAGTTTAAGGTTAATTCAGCAGAGTTAATAATTGGTTGGCCCTGAGAAGAAATTGTAGTGTTCTGTAGATACTGTCATGTTTTCCATCCAATGTAGAACTGTGATCTTAAAGTCCTCTAAAACTGAGGGATGACATTTATTGAGTACAGAGGAATATCTGCAGTCAATAGTATCCATGCAGCTCCTCTTGCATAGCAAAGCTGAATGACAGGGATGAGAATACATTCCAATGTTTTCTCTTTATTTGTGCACTTTGTTTTGGCCAGACATTTCACACCAAAGAACACAATGGGCCCTATCTTGCACCCGGCGCAATGCAGCGCAATGCCCGAACGCAAGTGTCTTTGTAGCCTGGAAAAATCCAGACCCAAATCCAGAGAAGATGGGTCTGGCATCGAGTAATGAAAATGACCCAACTCGAGAGGCGGCACCAAGCATGCATGTGAAAATCTTAAGGTACGCAATTGAATAACACTACGACCAATCACCAGTGGTTTTTTGCTAAGCCCCTATGGCGGAGCTAACTGGTAGATAAAACTCTTGCCGTATCAGGTCGCAAAACAGCAAAAACGTCATTTTATAAAAAAAGGAACGATTCGAGCGCTGTCTTCTGTTCCTCTTTTAGTAAAAAGCCAAGTCTAACTCGTTCATTGTAGTGGCCAAAGTCGTTTTAAACAACTGGTGTTAATCCATAGCGATCTTACAATGTTTACTAATGACTTCGAGGTCGCAGCGCTGTCGTGTCGTCATCTGTTTAACACACCTCTGTCACGCCTATATCAGATACACCGATGTGATTGGTGCAGCTCGG
>JACXGM010024086.1:0-15888 GCA_016801145.1 Umbra pygmaea
TAATACTGTATATATATATATATATATATATATATATATATATATATATATATAATAACTATAATAATATAGTTATAAGCAGTCTAATATATAATAGTTATAAGCTATAAGTCATAAGAGGTAAACTATAAGCTTATTCTGATGTTATAATATATCAGTTTGCACTTTAAATACCATACGGTCCAGAATTTAAAGCGAACATATCCCCGCCTACTAGCGTGAAGCTTACAGAGTGTAAAGCCTTCGGGCTAGTCATTTTACTGATACACTTACGGTACTATCTTGAATAATACTCACCAAGTCAATTGAAAGTTATACAGTGTACTAGCTTTAACTGGTATAGATTGAGCAATATTATGTGAGCCACTATTTATTAATCTTATGTTGTGTTTATCCAAGTTTATACACAAAAACAGATGCTAATGTGCGCTAATCGGCTACAAACAATGCTAAAACTTCATGCCTGGTATTAGCTACAGTACCTTCCAGTGACATCAAATGTAGCATTAGCCTTTTTTATTCTATCAGTACCAGTCAAATCGGGAAAAAAATTCTCAAGTCATTGAGAGTTATCTCACCTACCTAGCTGTGAATGTGACCCATTATTTGTAATTTTACATCGCATTTATTTAAGTATTTGCACAAACAAATGAGACGATAGCAGTTGCTAATTGGTTAAAACCAATGCTACACCCAGCAGAGTGCTTGTATTCCCCCATGGCAATTTCTTCAGCTAGCTGTGTAGAAAGAAAAAAATCCTGCTTTAACTCTTTGTATTTAGTTCCATAGCTATTTAACGGAGGAATATAATATGTAGTATTTTCGTGATCATGTTGGAAGTTTTATTCTCCCATCAACTCAAGTCAAGAACAGGACAAAGTAAGATCAGGATTTTTTTTTAAACTCCCCTGAATCTAGTTGTAGTTTTCAAAAAATACTCCCGAGTTTGAAATTACAAAACGCATTGAGAATTTGTTTTTAGTGCTTGTCATGTTGCAAACATGACCAGCAGAGTGATTTTGGGGCGTTTACAGGTCTGGAGTGATCCTATAATCACCACTGTGTCTTAATCAAAACTGTAGCCTACTAAAGGCCGATTTATACTTCTGCGTCGAGATTACTGCTTAACCTGCGCCTTAGGCATAGGCCTTAGCTTACATCATCATGAGAATTTATACTCTGATGCAGAAGAAGAAGAAGAAGAAGTTTTATTTATATAGCGCCTTTCCATAGCTCAAGGCCGCTTTACATTATACACTACAAGACATTCAGACATACATTACAGTCACATGGATACAGATAATCACATCATACAAAATGCATGTTAAATAGATATGTCTTTAACTGGGTCTTGAATATAGCCATGGATGAGGCACTGCGTATTGTGAGAGGTAGGGAGTTCCATAGTTTTGGAGCATTAAGACTAAATGACCTTCCACCTACAGTAGACAACCGGAAAAGAGGGACGGACAATAAACCAAGTTCAGCTGATCTGGGGGGACCGGGCAGGGCGGTAAGGGTGGAGTGAGTCAATAGAAGTATAAATCGGCCTTAACTATGTCGACACATCAACTCACACATTCTGCAAATTGTTGTAGTACATAATTACACACTTTTACCCTACATGACAGCTTATATTGGCAGGAACATTTGTGAGGACGAATATGTAATTTGATTGAACTCATCAATTTTATTAGAATGTTTATAGTGCCAGTGCATGCCCAACTCCTGAATGAGAGCTAGCAGATCGTAGAGGTCCCATATTTACACACTAGTGAAAACAGAAAATCATGTGAACAGTCACTCAGGTGAACTTAAATATGAATGGGAATGTACTTCAGTTAGAATTAACACATAAGTGTTGCCAATATTTGTGGCACAATATTCATTCGATTTTTTTCAGTTTATATGGATTAAAGTTTGATTTTTGTGTATTTTGAATGAAGAAAACAGGAAGATAAACAATAAGGACCTTATTTCACAACCAATTTTGCTCATACCAAGGGTATATTTTCCTGTATTTATTACTAGCTTTGGTGAACATGCACACTTGTAAACATCTGTAATACACTAACACATAATGCCTTGAGATCAGATGTAGAGGACATTAATAAACACACTGTGATTCAACTCAATTGAATGAATAAGAAAAATAAAAATAATAATAATATACACAAACACACAGGAACATCAATCATATACACACAATAGGCTACAATTAATAAACAGATGAAGGCAGGTTCAACATAAAAATGTTATTGGATTAGGCATCACCTAGTCACTGCTCTCCTCTGAAGGGTCGATAAAGCCAACACTGTGTTTACTTACACATTCCTCAGACTACCAGCCAGCTGTGACTTTTAACAGCCACCGTGCCCTGCACCTCTACATCACACAAACACAAAAAGAATGAAGTGCAGGCATCTCTCAGAGTGTAGCTGCAATATCCAATATTGATGTTTCAATTTATATATACAGTAGCAAGATCATTGGATGTGCATATGTGTGGCAAGCCAGTGGTTATGTATGAGGCATGGCTTGAACATGTTTTTTGAAATCCTTTAGGAAAGTCATAATTTTAACACCCACATACAGTATATAAGGTCTATTTATTAAATATGCTAATGTTTAATTGATACCTAGGTCTCTCAAGCCCGATTGCTAGTACAAAAAGGTTTTCTAGTGTAAAGACAGTTTAGTGTATAAATTTACAGTATATGAAATTAAACACTCATGGAAAAGTTACTGCCTTTTGGGGGCAGTGTGGCCAAATGGGCTAAGTCACTGCATTTCTGGACACTCTACGTCATGATAGCCAGTGGTTTGAGCCTGACTATAAGTTCTCTGACTTTACCCGGCCCTCCTGCACAAGGAAGCACAAATTGGCATAGCGCTGCCCGGAATTTGGCTAGATATTTGGCTAGATACGATGTGGCCCTCGTCAAAGTTGCTTAAATCCCTATGCTTGCTGATTTTTCCTTAATTTTTTCCTCTAAATTGATGTTAGAATCAGGAAAAAGGGACAAACAAGGATTTGACCAACTTTGACAAGGGCAAACTTGTGATGACAAGACAACTGTGTCAGAGAATCTCCAAAACTGCAGCTCTTGTGGGGTGATCCTGGTTTGCAGTGGTCAGTACCTATCAAAATTTGTCCAAGGAAGGTTAAGTGGTGAACTGGTGACAGAGTCATTGAGTGCATCACGGTTTGTTGTGTTTGGGGCTGCTGTATTTGTGGCAAAAGGGAGACCAACACAATATTAGGCAGGTGGTCATAATATTATGGCTGATTGGTGTATAGAATACAAAATAGCAAATGTGAATATACCGTTTCCACCTTTTAAAACCATCTGCCTCGTTATGCAAAGGATGAATTACCCCATTGTCCATAACAGAAATTGGCCTCCAGATGTAGGAGTGGGTAAACAATAGGAGGGGTTAAACAACAACACATGTAGTGACATGAGGTCACTAGATATTCAGAGCTACATGTTGTTGGGTTTCCATGCACTGGCTGCTCTCCAATAACCATCCCTTCAAATTCATGTACAATTTGAACCTGTTGCAGAAATGTGGATCATTTTGTAATACTTTATTATTAACTACTATTATTTTTCAAGTTGCAAGTTGGAGGAGCATGGTCTAATTTTCTGAGACAAAGATAGACTGTTGATAGTTTGAGGCCTGCTGTAGGAAGAACTGCAACTATGACTAAATATAAAAATGAAGACTCAGTCATTAAGAGTGATTCAAAATATTAGCTTGAGGTCTGGGAACAAGCATATTTGATATTTGTTATTTCATTTTGGGAGATGATTTTTCCCCCATTCTTCTCTCCTCCCAGTTCGATTTGTCTCACTAACCCTGCCTTCTTGGCAGCTCATTCTTTTCGCACTGCTCATCCAACAGGGAAGTCTTTAGTCAGATCATGTGTTGGATGATTATTCACTAACTACTCCTTCAAATGAACTGACAGGCGCCCAATCTCCACAGAAAGAGTCACTGGAGAGCGATGTGGCCAGGTAGAAAATCCAACTAATCTTTCCCAAATCCTGGGCAACACTATTCCAATTTTGCACTGCATTGTGCTGAGGGTCATCCAGGTAAAGTCAGAGAAGTCTTACATAGATACAGTAGCTTACATTATGAAGTGATTTGTTGCAGAGTGAAGACTGGAGACTTCCAAAAATTTGTTGAGAAATTTCAACAAGCACAGTAACATTAATGATACACTAACCCTATTGATTGACTGATTTTATTTAACCACTTAAATATAAAATATGAGACAGTACCCTGTGTCATACATTAAAATACATAAATAGTCAGGGATGACACAATAAAGCTGTCACAATGTCCGTAGAATCTTTCCTTGTTCTGTCACTTCAGGGTGGTTTCTCCCCTATGTGTTTTGTTTTGGTTTTGTTTCCCGCTCTTCACATGATCCCGTCACATGTTTTGGTGAGCCTATTAGTTCCGTTGTTTGGTCCACACCTGCACATCGGTCTGACCCTGGTTTCTGTAAGAACTAATGATCCCCACAGACGTCCGTGGTAGGAAGGGATTTGGCTGCTTGAAGGAAGATGTCTACGTCTCGTGCAAGGGGCATGGCGTCCGCGTGGGGTTCCACGGCGAAGGAGTTGGCGGCGGCAGAGTTGGAGGCCGAGGAGCTAGTGGAGATCATTGAGCTGGATAGGCTGGCACTGGAAAGGTAGACCAGGGAGAATGCCATGCTGGTGGCGGGTCGCGACGGCTGTGCCGGGAGGTCGGCATGGAAGGGAGTTTGGATGGAAGTGTGAGTGTAGCTGGAGTGGTGGTGTGGTCTGAGGAAGCACGGTATGTAAAGAGGAAAAAGAAGCGGGCACGGAAGAAAGAGGGCGGTGAGAGTAGTTCGGGAGAGGGTGGAGGGCCGACACTTGGTGGTGGGGAGCTGGTGTATAAGGTGATTGTGGAGTTTTTGGCCCCGACGGGTAAGCTGTTACACCCGGTGTCACTCACTAAGGCAATTAGGAAACAGGTTGGGAAGGTGGTGGATGCTAGGTGTTTGAATAGTGGGAGGGTTCTTATTGTGGTGGGTAGTGTTAGTCAAAGGGATAAGCTGCTTAAGTTGGAGGTGTTGAATAGGGGTAGGGTGAGTTGCATGGTGCCTGGGAGTGCAGTGAAGGTGAGAGGGGTGATCACGGGTGTGCCGGAGGATCTGGCAATGTAGGAGCTTAAGGAGATTGTGTCGGGTGGGGTGGTGTTGGAGGCAAGACGGTTGGGCAGTAGGGCAGTGGGGTTAGATAGGGTGAGTCCCACGGTGTTGTTGGAGTTTAGGGGGCCGTTGCCGAGTAGGGTGCAGTTAGGGTATCTTAGTTTTTATGTAAGGGAATATGTGCCACCGCCACTGAGGTGTTTTAATTGTCAGCGGATGAGGCATGTGGCTGCTGTGTGCAGAGGGAAGGGTAGGTGTGGTAGGTGTGGGGGTGCGCATGAGTATGGTAAGTGTGGGGTAGGGGACATGGTGAGGTGTTGTAATTGTGGTGGGTAGCACAGTGCTGCATTTGGGGGGGGTGTGGTTCAGGAGAAGGCGGCGGAGGCACAGCGGATTAAGATGGCTGATGGGGTCACGTATGCAGAAGCAGTGCGGAGAGTAAGGTGACTTGGGGTTGGTGTGCAGGTGGCGCAGGAGAGGGCTGTAGACCTGGTGTTGGTGGACGGTGTGTGTGATCGTAGGGTGGTGTTGTCGGAGAAGTGTAAGCATGAGTGTGTGGTGGGTAAGGATTCATTGGTGGTGGGAAGAGTTGAGTTTTTGGCGTTTTTGTGTAGTGTGGTAAATGTGTGTAGCCAGGTTAAGGGACGGAATGCGAGGATTGATGTTGTGGTTATGTTATGGGTGTCATAGATGTCACGGGGGAAATGGTGCACGAGTTGATGAAGGGGAAGGGGACGGGGGAGGGTAGGTAGTGGGGGGTGGGTTGGGGGGTGGGGGGGTATTTTCTAGGGTCATGGAGTGGTGGGGTGGTTTTGACTTGGATGGGCCGTGTCCGGCCGCACTCTCTGGTACAGTAGGTGGCGGTATATGCACCATTAAGTCGGTTGCGATCTGCCAGATACCATTGAAGAAGAAGAAGACACCTGCACATCCTCCCCTTGTTAGTTGGGTATTTAGTTCTGTGGGTTTGTTTGGTCTGTGTAGTTCATTGTTTCTTGTCAGGTACGTGGTTGTTCTTGTTCTTTGGAGCAGTTGTCTTTAGTCTATTCATATGTTTAGTGTAAAGTGTTTCTCTTGTGTTCCAGGTGATGTTATATAGTTAAGGTTCTGTTCTTGTTTATGTAGTGTTATTCTTGTTTATGTGGTGTTATTCTTGTTTATGTGGTGTTATTCTTGTTTATGTAGTGTTATTCTTGTTTATGTAGTGTTATTCTTGTTTATGTAGTGTTATTCTTGTTTATGTTAGGTCTTTGTCACTCATGTATTCTTGTCTCTATGTTTCTTGTCAGTTCCTCCTTGGGTGAATAAATATATGTTTAGTGAAGACGCGCCTGCCTCCGATTCTATTGGAACCTTGACAAAAGCCCAAAGACATATTTCCAATGTGGTCCCTATGAGGGAATGTATTAGTTTATTAATAATTTAGTTTGAACTGTCATGTGGACACCCCTACTAAAGTTGGATGAGGGATAATGCTCTGGGGCGTTAAAGTGTTTGGCCCCCCTTTAGTTCCAGTGAAGGATTGTGTTAATAATACAACATACAAATACATTTTAGACAATTGGGTGATTCCAACTTTGTGGTAATAGTTTGGGGAAGGCCCTATTCCTTTCTGTAAACAAAAGCAGATTTCATAAAGTTAAGTCAAAGAGTTTCATGTGGAGGAACTTGAGTGGCCTGCAGAGAGCCGTGACCTCAACCCCATTTATCACCTTTGGGGGGATTTGCAATGGCATCCACAAGCCAGGGCTTCTTGTGCAATGTCTCTGCCTGACCTCACAAATTCACTTTTTTCAGGCACAATGGGCCAAAAAAGTATTTCAGAGGGATGCACCACTTTTGAAATTGCTTAAATATTGCGCCATGATCTCAGAAAAATCTAACATTTTATTGCAAATAGTCAACAGGGCGGCAAGAAACTTTGAGATAAAAATATGCAAATTAACTGCCAAAGATTTGCGAAGACTCAAACGTGAATTTCCACTGGACTTATATGCAACCCACCTCATCAGTAATGTTGAAGTCAAATGGACAGGTGTCAAATGGTGAATTAATAGAGTGATTGAGAGGTAGCAGGTATGATAACTTCTGTTGTATTGCACATACTGTTTTGGCTTCCAAACTTTAAGATTCATTGGTGTGATTTTCTGATGTCAATTGCTGTGGAGTGTTGTGTTGGACAATTTACTTTTTTTGCTTAACCTATTTCATGAACTCTAATATGCCATAATGAACACCTGCCGTAACCTAGTTACACCAGCCCATTGATTGGCCAGCCCTCAGAACACTCCCAAATAAAAGGTCTTCCTAACTCTCGGGAAGGGGAGAGAGGGAAAACGGAACAGAACAGAACGGCCTGACGGCACTGAAGGAAGGAGGTTGGAAGTGGATTGAAATAAAGAGGAGCTGGAATAAGGAGAAGGAGCAAGGAAGAGAACGAGGACCACAACGTTGGGGTTTATGTATGGGCGGACGTATGTGCTGTGGAGACGGTGCTAAGTGTTGTTTGGAAGCTGTTGGATCGGACTCCTGGTGCCCTGCTAGAGGTCGACTCCCGGACATGACAATATCAACGCTCGCAAATTCTACTACTTCTTTCCTTTTATGTTGTGTGTCGTATTAGTGATGGAATACTCAGAGCAGCCGTTTAGCGTAGTACATCCATGTGCTCAAGGTGCCTGTCACAGAGGTGTTGGCAGTGGAGCAGTGGGAGCGACAGTGTGATTGACAAGCGCACGTAAAGTATAAGAAAAGGGACGTTGTCATACTATAACCCCAGGACAAGCTGTGTTAAGTTGCCGGCCATAAACAGGTCGCCTATTGATTTGTGGTATTCCTCCTCGACAGAGGCAGACCAGCTCCACTGAAAAGCTGACGTGGACTTTGGGATTGGAGTAGTCATTCATTGACACACCGGCGGAATTGTGTGCGGGTAAGGTGGGAAACGTGGAACGGACCTGGACTGGTTTTTTGGACATTTGCCCTAACCTGGTGTAATTATGGATTGTCTACATGGTCCTGACTAATTTCTCTTTCACTAGTTTTAACCCAAGAATATTGTTTTAAAGTAGGTAGGAATAAAAGTATTGTGTATCATTGTTTTAATAGAAAATAAATATTATCTTTTGCT
The DNA here is from genome assembly GCA_016801145.1 of Umbra pygmaea. Taxonomy (NCBI): domain Eukaryota; kingdom Metazoa; phylum Chordata; class Actinopteri; order Esociformes; family Umbridae; genus Umbra; species Umbra pygmaea. The sequence continues at coordinate 8,322 of JACXGM010024086.1, forward strand.
ACATATTTCATCTGCCTTTCTCCCTGTGTTGGTGTGGCCGGGAATCCGAATCTAAATTAACTTTTAAGTAACAGGCTCTAAATAGCCACGTTACACAGGGTCTGTACATGATGGCAGAATGTTGTGCACAAATTTCAATATGGTATGTTTTGCCTTGCAGACTGTTTTGTTATTGTAATTTTATTTCTGTAACTATACCAACCGTACATCTCAGAATTTCTCCCAAATTACACTCTCAGGAAACTATTTTGAAAACCTGAATTACTTTATATGCCAACATATTAAGTTTTTTTTACGTTTGAACTGCACATTTTGTTAAGGCTATATTTGTACTTCTATTACGTTGCCCCTATACATTTAGTTTAGCGAATTTATGCGAGAACATTCCACAGATTCCATACATTCCATAGCGTTCTAAATGATATTACAACATTCACATTTAAGGTTAGGCATGAAGTTACTAACGGTTAAGATTAGGCATGAGGTTACTAACGGTTAAGGTTAGGCATGAGGTTACTAACGGTTAAGGTTAGGCATGAGGTTACTAACGGTTAGGGTTAGGCATGAGGTTACTAACGGTTAAGATTAGGCATGAGGTTACTAAGATTAAGGTTAGGCATGAGGTTACTGAGGTTAAGGTTAGGATTAACAATGGAAAAAAACGACAATCGTCTGTCTACATGACACATGCAATGTAGAACAAAACACGCAAAGTGCCGGTCTGGATTTGAACTTGCGAACACTGGCATGCAAGTCGCAGATTTATATGCCCATCCACCATCCCCGACCTCCGCCCTAGCAAAAACGACGCTATTCACATGCTACGTCATGATTTTCATATGTTCATATTTAACGTTATTCGAGTGGTCAATTTAGTTCCCTACAAAAGTTATTGATCCTCTCATATGTTCATATTTGACATATTTCGGTTTTACAAAATAGTTCCCTCAGAACGTATTTCATGTGATTTAGGGCTGAACTATACATTATAGTTAAATATGATAGATAACTATAACTATACATTATACTACCATTATAGGACAGTTCAGTGTTTACTTGCTGGGGGACAGAGGGTACCCTTGTCTGCCCTATATGATGACACCCTACCCTGATCCTGAGCCTAAACCACAGGGGCACTATTCAACTTGTCCCACAGTAGAACACAGGTCAAGGTGGAGATCACCCTAGGCATCATTAAGGCCAGGTTTCAGTGCCCTTGTGGGCTCAGGGTCAGTCCAAAGAGGGCATGTGACATCACAGCTGCTTGTGTTGTTCTTCACAACATTGCCCCCATGAGATGTGAGAGCCCCCCCATCTCTTGTTGAAGATGGTCAAGAGGAACCCCAAGTAAACCCTGTAGACCAAAGAGATGGCAGGGTGGTACCAGACATGATTTATCAAAATCACTTTAATTAAAATCAGTCAAGTTTGGATCATTGTTCATTTATTTCTCTATTTCCTGTAATAAAAGACATTTGAATGTATTGCTTTATACACCATTCAACCACAATGTCACATTAATGTTCAAATACTGTTTCCCACCTTAAGCTGGTGCTCTAGCAATTGAATTTCAAGTATGGCCTTTTGTATGTTGACCCTTTTCTCCTAAATTTGAAGCATATGCAGTAAAATAAAACAAGCATGCATAATGCACAAGTGAAACAATGACAGTAAAATGCATTCCAATCCCTTTTAAAATGGTGAAAGTTAATGATTTTATTTATTAGAAACACTGATAAAAAAGTGAAAACATCAATAAATCATAAGTTTTAATATGGTTCCCCCCTAAATTTTACTAAGCCTCTTGTGTTGGTAGCTTTGTCTGATGAACTGCCCCCTAGAATCCCATCGACCACAGTTCAACCTTTATTAAGGGACAGTGCCAACCCAGCCGGGGTGAGGGAAAGTGGAGGTGGACCCCCGCCTGTTTTACGGGCCTCAGCCTTCTTTCCATTGGCTACATAGAAAATGTAATTACATTAAATACTAAATTACATGGCTTCAGTAACAGTTCAGTAAGTTAAGAAAATATTACCCTGTTGGAGAATGTTTTTATGTTTCATTTCGACTTGGCGCACAGTTCTTTTTATCAGGGATTGCGCCTGATAAAACGAGAACCCAACAGTCTATATTACTAGCCAAATATGTACATTACTACAGTAATAATAAGACATTTATGGAGGGCAAAAAGTAAATGCGTGTCTATTTTTAAAAACATGCCCAAAAGATTTTGGCATTACAGTGAAAGGGAAAAATAGCGCATTTATAAATTCATAAACTCACATATTTACTCTGTTATTTTTTGCTAAGCCAACTCTCTTTTGCTAATGCAGCACAGCAGTATGGCTTTTTTAGTAATAATGGTCTTGTAGTCTTCAAAAGCAAGCATTAAAACCTCCAACTCAGTTTCAATAAAATACGTAACTCGCTTTTTTCTTCCTGGATTTCCATGGGATCTCCTGAAATCAGCTATCCATTGAATATGTCTTTACGTACTTGCTGTGTGCGCGCAGTAACTCTGGGTTACCAATAGGAGGTTGATTGAACTAACCCCTCGCAGGCGTTTTGGAACCGACATACCCAGAGTAAGCAAGTTTTGGGATAATCAACCGAGAGTTCAGGGTATATGTGACGGTAAGTCAACCTTGCTTTCTGGAATACCCCCCAGGATGTCTTTTAAATGCAATGTATGTAAAAACCTAAAGCCAGCGTGACCAAATGGAGAAAGCCAGATATTTGTATGAGGCCTTTTGTCTCAATAAGAGGTGGTACTGAAGTCATTTGGGCCTAATTATATATTATTTAAGAATTGCAGATCTGAGCCGTGTTTATAATCACTACTATTTTCCTTGAGGTGAAATAGCGAGAGCTTTATTTACAAGACGCATGGCTCAAATAATTAGTTGTAAAGTTTTCAATTTTATAGCGATTATAAAACCAAGATATTAGCTAAAATCCTAATATTTTAAGCTTATGGACATATGATGATTAATATATTACCTTAAAAATTGCAGTTCAGCTGCAAATGTAAAGGCCTACTGCATAATACCTTATGTTTACAGGTCTTGGTTAGTCTTGGCCAAGTACCTACACAATACAAACTTTCAGAATTATGGAAAACATTTTCACATTAAGATTTCTTGATATTTCAGGTAACAAGTTTCTACAGATATGCAGCTTTGCATTTTCCTGTTAAAGTGCAAGAACAATTGTTGTGTCGAATGTTGCTGTGGTGAATAGCAGGGTGAAATATGATTATTGTGAGTAACACATATGGGAGGACTTAAGTATGTTTGAGCTGTGGCTTTCTCAGAATTCGGTGCTATTTTCTGTTGACTCAATAACAGTCATTCTTTACCAAGTATCCCATAAACAACACCAATGCAAAGTCTGGTTCATTAGTTGTGTAATGGTGGTCTTCTCATTTACAAAATATGTGTGTGGAATAAAACATATTTGGATACCAACTGTCAAGTATCTAAGTCACCAGGCAGGCCTATATGTACAGATGTATCAACTGCCAAACAAAATTACTGACATGCAGACATATTATATAGGAGAGTATGCTTATGAATGAATTGATCAAAATCTATGGAAAATCTGGCACTATGACTGTCCACAGGAAACATCTACCTAAACAGCATATGGGTGCAATTGTAGGGAGTAGAGGAAATCATGGAATGTTATGACAAAAAAAGGAAAACAGAGTATTATGAACCCCACAGTAATTATAGGGAAGGTTCATGGTTTTATGGACTTCTAAGATCTAAATGCTTAATAAAATGTATTACTGTACAGAAAAAAAGTTGTCTCAACAGCTGAACTTTCACACGAGATATAATGTGACATTATATGAAAACATAATTGACAAGAAGCCTTAAAGCAACATATTTTACTGATATGTAAACAGTATATACTGTTTTGTATGATGAAACTAATATATGTTCACTCTTTTTCAAACATCATGTATTTAGAGGTTTTATTGATGTAGAACATTCAACACCTAACCCACTGGTTTCACCTCATCTACAAATTACTTTTACACAAAATGCCTCTGTAGCTAAACTCTCTTCTCATCATTGCCTATACTTCCATGATTGACTCTACAGGAGCCCGATCTGCAAAAAAGGAGTCACTGGAAAGCGAAATGGCAAGACAGATAATCTGACTTATCCATCCCAAATCCCAGGCAGCGTTATGCCAATTTGTGCTGCCTTGTGCAGAAAGTCTGGGGAAAGCCAGAGCATCCATAGTCAGGCTCGAACCACTGACTATCATAATATAGTTTGTCCTGCAAGGCAGTGACTTAGCCCACTACTCCACTTGGACACCCACATGTTTTGCCATTTGAACTGGAATTGCAATGAGGACATAGGACAATTGGAGGGTTGTGCTTATCAAACTGGAAAGCACCAGTCCATCTTTGATATAAATTGTGCTTTTAGGTTGTGTATAACAAAGCACTGCATTGTGTGATTTCTCTTATTTTTAAAATATCAAGAAATACAATTTTATAGCCCTTGGTCATGAAAAGAAAATAGTTCCATTGTAACATCTAAACATTTTACAAATTGCAGCTTTAAACAAGCTACAATGAAAGACATAATAGCCTCCTACCTCCTACATGCATTGTTTTCACAAATTGATGAATTATTGGGGCTGAAATGTGTTGATTTATCTTTTTTATTGCCAAATGGATACAATTAAATTAGGAGGGATTTTATTAACCTCAACTCTGTCAAAGCATTGTTGTATCTACATTTTACTTTGGTCCTTTAATGATGCACCTTGGTTAGAGAGCCAGGCTTTCCTCATGAAAAAGCATTACAGAATTCCTATAGTATTAGTAGAGACAGGGATGGACTGGGACAAAAATTCAGCCCGGGACTTTGGATGGATCGGCCGGCGAGGGGGTGGTGCGTGCGCGCTGTATCTGTCGCTCCTCGGGTCCGTCATTCACTCTGGCTTTCTCCTTATCTAAATTTAGAGGAGCTCTCTCTCTCTCTCTCTCTCTCTCTCTCTCTCTCTCTCTTTCTCTCTCTCTCTCTCTCTCTCTCTCTCTCTCTCTCTCTCTGCAACAGCCAGTCCATTTCAGCCTACTGTCACCTGTTTTAATACGTCCTGGACTGTAAGTGGCTGACTGGCCGTCAAAGTAAAATATGACGGCCCGTTCGGCCCGGAATAGACCGGCCGTTCGGGAAAACTCCCGACTCTCCCGATGGCCAGTCGAGAATATTACATATTATACATATTGAAAATGTTAAATGTTATAAGAATACTATTGAATCTTTTAAATGTTCAATGACATTTATATAATTTTTATTATATAATTTTCTTACAGGAATACTATAGAAATATTTTTTTAATATTATAAAAGACATATACCATAGAGTTCTATAATATCCTATAATATGCTTGTACAGTTGGCTCCAAAATGACTGGCACCCCTGACTGGCAATGCACAAACAACACAGCAAAAAATATAAACAATACAATTATAGAGAAAAACTATAAATACCAACATATGAGAAATACTGTTCTTATTAACGTGTCAATGGAACCAACCAAAATCATTTATTGATTAAATAAAAAATCTATTTTCTCCAATTCAGGGTTTCACAATCAATGGTACTCTTAAAGGTTATTGTAAATGACATCTATCAAAATTATAACAGGAATTAAAGTCCACATATTTAAGTGAATCTAAGTCTTAAGGAACTATATTGAGCAATTACATCATGTCCTGTTCCAGTAGGGTATAAAAATGCAATATCCCTTTGTCATCCAACACCAAGAAGAAAACAAAAAAACTGGCAGTTCAAAAGAGACAGATGGTCATAAACCTTCATAAATCTGTTAATAGCTACAAGACGATCCACAAATGATGGAATATACCACTGAGCACTGTCAGGGCAATTATTGAAAATTCTAAAGATATGAAACAGTTGAAAATCTCACGGGTAGAAGACGCAAATGCATTTTGCCCACCAGGATAGGGAGGAAGAAGGTGAGAAAAGCAACAAAATTCCAAACGGTATTACACACTGGGTGTGGTGCGTTGCACACTAGGTTTGGTGCATTGCACACTGGGTTTGGTGCGTTGTGCATCGTTCCATTCACTCTGGTCCCGAGCGTAACATGAGCCCACCCTCGCCAATTAAGATCCACCGACCTTGGCTGTTTGGCATCAACACAGAAATGTATACAAGGAGAGGCACCTCATAACCACACTGTGAAAAGTGAGACACTTCTCTAGTCAATAAAATTAAGGCAACAAAGTGACAAGCAATTTTATTATTTAAATGTTACTCAAAAAAATTGTGTTTGGTTATAGTTCACTTACCGTGCCTTGCGAAAGTATTCGGCCCCCTTGAATATTTCAACCTTTTTCCACATTCCAGGCTTCAAACATAAAGATATAAAACTGTAATTTGTAAGTTTTTTAACAAATAAAAAACTGACGAATTGGGCGAGCAAAATTATTCAGCCTCTTTACTTTCAGTGCAGCAAACTCTCTCCAGAAGTTGAGTGAGGATCACTGAATGATCCAATGTTGACCTAAATGACTAATGATGATAAATAGAATCCACCTGTGTGTAAACAAGTCTCCGTATAAATGCACCTGCTCTGTGATAGTCTCAGAGGTCCGTTGAAAGCACAGAGAGCATCATGAAGAACAAGGAACACACCAGGCAGGTCCAAGATACTGTTGTGGTGAAGTTTAAAGCCGTATTTGGATACAGAAAGATTTCCCAAGCTTTAAACATCCCAAGGAGCACCGTGCAGGCAATAATATTGAAATGGAAGGAGTATCAGACCACTGCAAATCTACCAAGACCCGGCCGTCCCACTAAACTTTCAGCTCATACAAGGAGAAGACTGATCAGAGATGCAGCCAAGAGGCCAATGATCACTCTGGATGAACTGCAGAGATCTACAGCTGAGGTGGGCGTATCAGTCGTATACTTCACAAATCTGATCTTTATAGAAGAGAGGCAAGAAGAAAGCCATTTCTGAAAGATATCCATAAAAAGTTTTGTTTAAAATTTGCCACAAGCCACCTGGGAGACACACCAAATGTGGAAGAATGTGCTCTGGTCAGATGGAACCAAAATGGAACTTTTTGGCAACAATGCAAAACTTTATGTTTGGCGTAAACGCAACACAGCTCATCACCCTGAACACACCATCCCCACTGTCATGTGGTGGCAGCATCATGGTTTGGGCCTGCTTCTCTTCAGCAGGGACAGGGAAGATGGCTAAAATTGATGGGAAGATGGATGGAGCCAAATACAGGACCGTTCTGGAAGAAAACTGATGGAGTCTGCTAAAGACCTGAGACTGGGACAGAGATTTGTCTTCCAACAAGACAATGATCCAAAACATAAAGCAAAATCTACAATGGAATGGTTCACAAATAAACATATCCAGGTGTTAGAATGGCCAAGTCAAAGTCCAGACCTGAATCCAATCGAGAATCTGTGGAAAGTACTGAAAACTGCTGTTCACAAACGCTCTCCATCCAACCTCACTGAGCTCGAGCTGTTTTGCAAGGAGGAATGGGCAA
>JACXGM010024087.1:0-15888 GCA_016801145.1 Umbra pygmaea
GTTAGAGTGTAAAACATACAGAGACAGCTATGCTGGTTAGAGTGTAAAACATACAGAAACAGCTATGCTGGTTAGAGTGTAAAACATACAGAGACAGCTATGCTGGTTAGAGTGTAAAACATACAGACACAGCTATGCTGGTTAGTCTGTAAAATATACAGAGACAGCTATGCTGGTTAAAGTGTAAACCATACAGATACAGCTATGCTGGTTAGAGTGTAAAACATACAGAGACCGCTATGCTGGTTAGAGTGTAAAACATACAGAGACAGCTATGCTGGGTAGAGTGTAAAACATACAGAGACAGCTATGCTGGTTACAGTGTAAAACATACAGAGACAGCTATGCTGGTTAGAGTGTAAAACATACAGAGACATCTATGCTGGTTAAAGTGTAAAACATACAGACAGCTATGCTGGTTAGAGTGTAAAACATACAGAGACATCTATGCTGGTTAAAGTGTAAAACATACAGACAGCTATGCTGGTTAAAGTGTAAAACATACAGACAGCTATGATGGTTAAAGTGTGTCAAAATGCATTAACAGCATATAAGGAATGGGTGGGATTAACATGTGCAGTGGTTTGACAGTAGATTCGATAGTCGTATTTTAAAAGGGGTAAATGGGACAATTGATTCAAGCTTCAGGGATTTTTGTAGTGTGTTCCAGTCATTAGCAGCGGAGAACTGAAAAGAGAGGCGGCCGAATGAGATGCAGGCATTAAGATTGATAAAACTGCTTGAACGCAGATTGAGAGAGGGTGTTGCTAGTAGGGTTTTGCCTAGTAGACACTTGTAGAGGAGATGATACCAGTGTGTTTGTCGCTGGGTACAAAGTGGTTTATTTATCATATGCATTGAACAACATACATCATCCTATGCAGAGAAATTCTTATTGACATGGCTCGGCGATTCTATGCAGTGGGCTTAAAAACTAAAAAAACAGTAATAAGCCAAAATCTGCATAGAGTGAACGGAGCCATCGTCCATGCGACCATTCTCTACGGCGCACGAAATCAATGCATACAAAGTGAAGGCCAGCCGATTAGTGTATAGAGGTTGCAGTGGTGGGCAGGGGCGGTGTGTTAATTAGGGCAATATGGGGGACCAAACGGGAAAAGAAGGGATTTTTCCATCAATCCATCCATCCATCTTCATCCGCTTATCCGTGATCGGGTCACGGGGGCAGCAGCTCCAGCAGCGGACCCCAAACGGCCTTTTCCCGAGCAACATTAACCAGCTCCGACTGGGGGATTCCGAGGCGTTCCCAAGCCAGGTTGGAGATATAATCTCGTCACCTAGTCCTGGGTCTTCCCCGAGGCCTCCTCCCAGCTGGACGTGCCTGGAACACCTCCCTAGGGAGGCACTCAGGGGGCATCCTTACCAGATGCCCAAACCACCTTTCGACACAAAGGAGCAGCGGCTCTACTCTGTGATCCTCACGGATGACTGAGCATCTCACCCTATCTCTAAGGGAGATGCCCGCCACCCTCCTGAGGAAACCCATTTCGTCCGCTTGTAACCTGGATCTCGTTCTTTCGATCATGACCCAGCCTTCATGACCATAGGTGAGGGTAGAAACAAAAACTGCCCGGTAGATTGAGAGCTTTGCCTTCTGGCTCAGCTCTCTTTTCGTCACAACGGTGCGATACAACGAGTGTAATACCGCCCTCGCTGCGCCGATTCTTCGACCAATCTCCCGTTCCATTGTTCCCACACTCGCGAACAAGACCCCAAGGTATTTGAACTCCTTCACTTGGGGTAAGGACTCATTCCCTACCTGGAGTAGGCACTCCATCGGTTTCCTGCTGAGAACCATGGCCTCAGATTTAGAGGTGCTGATCCTCATCCCAGCCGCTTCACACTCGGCTACAATCGAGTGAGTGCTGAAGGTCACAGGCCGATGATGCCATCAGGACCACATCATCTGCAAAAAGCAGCGATGAGATCCTCAGCCCACCGAACTGCAACCCATCCCCACCCCGACTACGCCTCGATATCCTGTCCATAAAAACTACAAACAGGATTGGTGACAAAGCGCAGCCCTGGCGGAGACCAACCCTCACATGAAACGAGTCCGACTTACTGCCGAGAACCCGGACACAGCTCTCGCTTTGGTCATACAGAGATTGGATGGCCCTAAGAAGGGACCCTGTCACCCCATACTCCCGCAGCACCTCCCACAGTATCTCCCGGGAGACCCGGTCATACACCTTCTCCAAATCCACAAAACACATGTAGACAGGATGGGCATACTCCCAGGCCCCCTCCAGGATCCTTGCGAGAGTAAAGAGCTGATCCGTTGTTCCACGACCAGGACGAAATCCACATTGTTCCTCTTCAACCTGAGGTTGGACTATCGGCTAAACCCTCCTTTCCAGCACCTTAGAGTAGACTTTACCAGGGAGGCTGAGAAGTGTGATACCCCTGTAATTGGCACACACCCTCTGATCCCCCTTTTTAAACAGGGGAACCAACACCCCAGTCTGCCACTCCATTGGCACTGTCCCAGACTTCCATGCAATGTTGAAGAGGCGTGTCAACCAAGACAGCCCCTCCACACCCAGAGCTTTCAGCATTTCTGGACGGATCTCATCAATCCCTGGGGCTTTGCCACTGTGGAGTTGTTTGACTACCTCAGTGACTTCCACCAGGGAAATTGACGACAATCCCCCATCCTCCTCTGGCTCTGCCATAAATAGAGGGCATAGAAGTAGGATTCAGGAGTTCCTCAAAGTGCTCCTTCCACCGCCCTGTTACCTCCTCAGTTGAGGTCAACAGAGTCCCACCCTTACTGTATACAGCTTGGATGGTTCCCCGCTTCCCCCTTCTGAGGTCACTGACGGTATTCCAGAAGCACTTTGGTGCTGACCGAAAGTCCTTCTCCATATCTTCTCCGAAATTTTCCCACACCTGCTGCTTTGCCTCTTTCAGGGCAGAGGCTGCAGCCCTTCAGGCCCTACGGTACCCTGCAACTGCTTCTGGAGTCCTCCGGGATAACATATCCTGGAATGACTCCTTCTTCAGTCGGACGGCTTCCCTGACCACCGGTGTGCAGCACGGTGTCCGTGGGTTACCGCCCCTTGAGGCACCCAAGACCCTAAGACCACAGCTCCCCACCGCAGCTTCACCAATTGAGGTTTTGAACATTGTCCACTCGGGTTCAATGCCCCCAACCTCCACAGGGATGCACGAAAAGCTCAGCCGGAGGCGTGAGTTAAAAGTCTGTCAGACAGGGGCCTCCTCCAGACGTTCCCAATTCACCCGCACTACCCATTTGGGTTTACCAGGTCTGTCCAGAGTCTTCCCCACCCCCTGACCCAACTCAACACCAGATGGTGATCAGTTGACAGCTCCGCCCCTCTCTTCACCCGAGTGTCCAAAACATACGGCCTCAGATCAGATGAAACGATTATAAAATCGATCATTGACCTTCGGCCTAGCGTGCTCTGGTACCAAGTACGCTTATGAGCATCCCTATGTTCGAACATGGTGTTCGTTATAGACAATCCATGCCTAGCACAGAAGTCCAACAATGAACAACCACTCAGGATTAGATCAGGGAGGCCGTTCTTCCCAATCACGCCTCTCCATGTGTCTCCATCATTGCCCACGTGCGCGTTGAAGTCCCCCAGCAGTACTATGGAATCCCCAACTGGAGCCCGATACAGGACTCCAGTGAAGGTCTCTAAGAAGGCCGAATACTCTGAACTCCTGTTTGGTGCATATGCACAAACAACAGTCAGAATTTTCCCCCCAGCAACCCGCAGGCGCAGGGAGGCGACCCTCTCGTCCACCGAGGTAAACTCCAACGTAGCGGCGCTCAGCCGGAGGCTTGTGAGTATCCCCACACCCGCCCGGCGCCTCACACCCTGGGCAACTCCAGAGAAGAACAGAGTCCAACCCCTATCCAGGAGAATGGTTCCAGAACCGAGACTGTGCGTAGAGGTAAGCCCCACCAGATCTAATTGGTAGCGCTCCACCTCCCGCACCAGTTCCGGCTCCTTCCCCCCCAGAGAGGTGACGTTCCACGTCCCCAGAGCCAGCCTCTGCTGCCCAGGCCTGGTCCGTCGAGGCCCCTGACCTTCACTACCACCCATTTGGCAGCGCACCTGACCCCAGCGGTTCCTCCCACAGGTGGTGGGCCCATGGGATGGAGAGGGAGGTGCCACGTTGCTTCTTCGGGCTGTGCCCGGCCGGGCTCCATGGCAAACCCGGCCAGCAGGCGCTAGCTGACGGGCCCTCCATCCAGGCCTGGCTCCAGGCGGGGGCCCCGGGCTTCCTCCGGGCAGGGTCTCTCTTCCTCTTCCTCGCTTCTTCATTGGAGTATTTGTGAACCTCTCCACCACGATAAGGTGATGGTTCCCGGAGAGGGATTTTTTTTCTAACTAATTCTATAACGGCAACAGCATTATCAGTGTTCTAATCTAGATCTGCCACTAAAAGTCCAATAAGGCTGCTGTTGTGCTTCAAATGGTCCCACCTTTTTGGGGCGATTTCAGTGATGTTGAATATCGCCCAAGAATTCACTCATAGACTCTCATGTAAAATACTTTTTTCTAATATGAGACCTTTCAATACAATTCCGATGGGTCCGGGAGGGCTTGCACAAACGTGCTTTCGTCATACATAGCTAAGAAAACGGCTTCAATTCACAGACTACTGTCAAGATGGCTAGCATTAAAAAGTGTGATCGTGTGGAAATGGTGGACGTTAGAAGAGGTGGATTATTTGCTTTATGTCTTTTAAGGAAAAAATGTTATAAAGACTTGTAACATCCAATCGTTCTAATAACACAAAAGGACAAACTACTAAAACTTTTTGTGTTAATTGGTTTGAAAGAAATAAATGTTTAATGGCAGGTTTAGCCAAGAATTCCCTATTCTGTTTGCCATGCTTACATGGCACGACTTGGACCAACCATAAAATTGTGGATATATAACATTTATCCCAAACAATTAGAAAACAATAATGCAGCACATCTAACATTGGAAGTAACATAACTATCAATTTTGGGAAAAGGTAATATAGGCTGAATGAATGCATTGGCTATGTGCTGTCTATTGAGCCGGACTTCAACCAAAAACCACTGGATTTTAAAGACTTGGTGATTCCCTGGTTTGCATCCCAGTATGGACATTGATGTGAGCTTCTCTTCAGATAAGGTAGGCCCAGGCCTATAGACCTGTTAAAGACCATCACACTTTTTTCCTTTCCCTTTCCTGTATACATTGCCTTTTTCTCTTCTATAGTTTGTGCTGTGTTTACTATACTAAATTGTTTTATTCAGGACATGATGTTCGACACAATGTGTTGCTAAACCGTTGTGATAAAAACAGTTGTGTCTATTGGCAGTAGATAAAGTTGGAACATGTTTTGTAGTGCATCTGTAGGTGGCCCCTTCTCTGACATTCTAGGCTATGATAAATCATTCTGTACTATCATGTAGCCTATCATTCCATCATTCTTGCATATGGCATGTTCTAATGTGTACATAGAAATACTGTCAAATGGTGTGTGTGTGTCTGTGAAAGACAGATATATAGAGTTTTTGCCATAAGGCCATTCTTGTGGGTACTTCTGAAGTGGGTATCTATAGTGTAGGGCAGGCTATTGGAGGACTCAGGCAGACAGATGGTGAATGTAAATGCTGGTAGATTTATTCAGATTCATCCGGTAAACAATGATAGCAGGTTGCAGGGTACAGTCTAGTTGAATATGCAATTAACGATAATGCTGAGACATAGCCTACGTGCTCTTCAACAGTAGCACAAAATGCTGAATATATTGTATATATATATATATATATATATACTGAACTAACCTAACGTTAACTAGCCGTACATGTCTGTTCGTAATATGTAATCAAAGCAATCTCCTCAACAATGCTTTCCCTACATTAAACTCGTTTTCCCAGCAACCCTGGTTAGGGAGAGGCGTGGTTGACCCCTAACGGGAATATGTACATATATAAGAAAAGGAAAACACAAACACCATGCTTTGCACTGAATAGAACTAATACACATATATATAAACAGAACCCAATATCGTATGAAATGAACAAAACTAGAACTGAACATATACAAGTCTCTGATAATGAGTCCATGTCTCAGTTCATGTTTACCCCTGCCATCTACTGGGCAAGGGTGACAGCTATAGTATCTTGGTATCTCGGATGTGGTGCAGATGGTTCAGTGGTTAGGGCGTCAGACTGGAAGTCAAATGATTGCCGGTTGGTTTCGCGACTGCCAAATATTGCTTGGTCAAGGCGCTTTACCCTAAGTTGCTCCAGTGGAATGTCACCGCACTTACTGTGATTCGCTCTGGATAAGAGCATCTGCTAAAGAGCATCTGAAAAAAGGCATTTGACAGAATTGATTTGGAATACTTATTTGCTACTCTTAAAAAGTTTGGCTTTGGTTATAAATTGCCTGGATTAGGCTACTGTATTCAACCCCACAGGCCATTGTCTGTACCAATGATAATTACTCTGACTACTTCACCCTAGAACGCAGGACAAGACAGGGCTGCCCCCTTTCTCCCCTACTCTTCGCCATCACTATTGAGCCCCTTTCGGTGGCCTTAAGGGCCTCACCCTCTAGATACAAAAGCCTGCACCTCATTTGTCCACCTATCCTTCTAATTCTCTGCTGATTGTATTTTACAAATATCCCTGAAGCTCAAGTCCACCATCCCCATCAGTGGACCAAGCATTGAGAGGATGGTCATTTTTACAAGGGCTTGTTTGGCAGGAAGGGTGAATGAGGCCGGAAAAGGAAACCAATTCTAGATTTGATCTTGGGCTGGAAATGGTTTATGCGGGTCTGGAAGGAGAGCGAGAAGTCTAGCCAGACCCCTAGGCAGAGATGGGACCAAGTCATTGTTTTCAAGTCACAAGTCACATTTGGCTGCAAAAATAAAACTTATAATTTTCATGTTACTTTCAAAATAAAGGTCTACAGAGTGTCTATAATTTTAGTTTGTACTCTTTAAGCTAAATTTTCAAAGGTAAAATCTATGTGGGGGAAATTATAAATTAAGAACATTTTCTATTTAAATAACACTTTACATAGGTTAAATAATATTATAATGTGGAGCACACTGAGAAATTGTTAGAGCTTAAATTTATGTAGAGAACAATATTGAATGTAAAGAAATCCTATTTTGATGTTGTTGTTTATTTGCTTGTGCTCATTATCTTTGTAGATATACAAACCTCCACACTATATCCTCCATCCCCCACTATAATGTACAAGAGATACTTTTTGTGGAAAAACACTTTTGTGGATACCTCACCACTGTCACTGACGAGCCTGCATGACATGAACTAAAGCATTAATTCGACATTCAAACCCATTAGAGGGGCTATCTGGACGCCCATCTAACCTCCGTTGGATTGCCACAAAAGCATTTTTCCACAAAAAGTATCTCTTGTACATTACATTGGTTGGATGTATTACACAATCCCTCTCTAAATATAATGAGTACAAGCAAATTAACAACATTAACATAAAATTTGGATTTTTGATATTATATAATATCCTCTACATTAAATTAGGCTCTAACCATTTCTCAGTGTGCTCCACCTTATAATATTCTTTAACCTATGTAAAGTATTATTGAACTAGAAAATGTTCCTCATTTATAATTTCCTCCACATAGATTTCACCTTTCTATTATGTAAAGTACATTTTCAATTTAAAACTATAGACACTCTGCAGACCTTAATTTTGAAGGCAAGATGAAAATTATAAGTCTCATTGCTGCAGCCAGATGTGACTTGTGACTTGAAAACAATGACTTGGTCCCACCTCTGCCCCTAGGTACTACATATTCCAGCTCGGACCCATCCAGGGTGGTGATGCTTACTGGGCACGCAGGAGCAGAGTGTGACCGGTTGAAGATCATACATTTGGTTTTACCAGAGTTTAACAACAGTCGGAGGCCACGGAAGGAAAGTTGTATGTCGTTGAAGCTCTTTTGGAGACTTTCTAACACAGTTTCCAACGTAGGGCCAGATGTACAGTGGGGCAAAAAAGTATTTAGTCAGCCACCAATTGTGCAAGTTTTCCCACTTAAAAAGATGAGAGAGGCCTGTAATTTTCATCATAGGTACACTTCAACTGTGAGAGACAAAATGAGCAACAAAAATCCAGAAAAATCACA
Organism: Umbra pygmaea; assembly: GCA_016801145.1. NCBI lineage: Eukaryota > Metazoa > Chordata > Actinopteri > Esociformes > Umbridae > Umbra > Umbra pygmaea. The sequence continues at coordinate 8,167 of JACXGM010024087.1, forward strand.
TTGTAGGATTTTTAATGAATTTATTGGTAAATTATGGTGGAAAATAAGTATTTGGGCAATAACAAAAGTTCATTTCATCATACAATTTTCAAAATACCAGCAACAGTGTGTGAAGACTGAGAGAAAACGTTTGACCTCTGTCATTGCCAACAAAGGGTATATAACAAAGTATTGAGATGAACTTTTGTTCTATACTTTGTTATATACCCTTTGTTGGCAATGACAGAGGTCAAACGTTTTCTCTCAGTCTTCACACACTGTTGCTGGTATTTTGAAAATTTATGATGAAAATTACCTGCTACTCTCATCTTTTTAAGTGGGAGAACTTGCACAATTAATGGCTGACTAAATACTTTTTTGCCCCACTGTATATAGAATGGTGTCGTCTGCATAGAGAAGGATATGAGAGTTGCCTGCAGCAACAGCAACGTTGTTGATGTATACAGAGAATAGTGTCGGCCCGAGGATGGAACCCTGAGGCACCCCCTGACTTATATGCGTATAACAGGGCTTACTGTCTTTGTACAAAGAGCTTACTATAGCATCATAAATTAGACTCACATGCTTTACATTGCTACAGTTTACCTCTCTACACATCACAGCATCTTGAGGCATCTCAACATTACTCAGAGATCTGTGTGTATGAGCATAGTAACCAAGTTTTTCCTCCATTGTAAGGAAAGATCGATTTAGTTTTTCATCATTGTCACATTTCTAGATAACACTGGTAGGCATTCAACATTAATAAACATTGCTGAGGGTCTATGATCAAGCATAGTTTCGTCATAAAGAATTGTCATACACCCCAATAAGGCTTGTGCATCTGCGGTACTAATAAGTTGGTCCAGCAATGACGTAGTGTGCCAGGCCTCACTAATATGAGTATAACTGTCTGCAAGCAGGAGCTCCTTGCTTGACAGGATTAAATTATTGTCTTGACATAAATGATACATGTGATTCACAAATTTAGAGTTACTGTCAGATATGTCTGGATTCATATCACCCACAATGTAAACACATTACATATTATTGTCTTTATATTTTGAAGGCATTAATAAAAGTAACTCCAGCAGGCACAGGCATATTCCCCATGGCTACTGTAGTGATTGAACCAGTAAGCCTTTCTCTGCTTATAATATTGGTGAATAAATGCCCCTTCTGGCCATAGCTCTGGGTAATACATTTCCCCAACCATATTACATTCTGCTGTTACCTTTTAAATCATCCAAACCAACTATTTAGAGTTTTGATCTTCTGACAATTAACCTCCAGTCCAAACTTTTCTTGAAGATATACAGATAAAGCCCCAGCTACCAGATCTGGATGAAATCGTGATGCAAACTCACTCACCAGTTTAGTCCTGACACTTTTAATATTCCCAGCACCATTGCCAACCACAACTGATATTGCTTGCTGTAGTTTTCCAACTGAGCATTGCAGTACGTAATTTAAACTTAGCAACAGTATTCTCCAGTCTTTGTCCTCTTCACTACTTTACTCTAGGTCAGAGATGGTGGTGTAATAACTTCTCCACTAGGGATTTTTAGGGACACACCATCACGACCTCGAGGGCCGATGCCACAGCCTTCTACCCAGCAGCCGAGCACAGATCTCCCCCCTGTGCAACTCCATAACCACACCGCGCTCAAGACAAAAGTGTGCTTCATAGCACAGACATTAACCTGCAACTGTTCCATTCTCCTCAGTAGACATGAGACATCATGCTGTTAAATGTTATTGGCGGTAGATCATCCAGGAAATGAAAGACAATCTGGGTAAGTTGTCACCACACTCGTTTATAACTTTGAGGCAACTTTTAATGTTGTTGACGTCTTTCTGAGTCCTTTTGTGGGAAATACACTTCTGTGTGGTCGGGCATAGCTAAAAAAATTATCTTAGAGGACTCAATCTAATCAGACTCAAAAGTGTTTCCAACCAATAAGAGGTCTCATTCTGACTCAAAGTCCTAATATTTACTACAAGAAAGTTAAGTAACTCATCCTCTATGATAATTTGGCCATCAGTAGTCCTGTAGCTCTCTGGTTTTAATATACTTTGCTGAAGTCATTTTCACACCTTCAGGGACCCTAAAGAGGCCTTACCAGCTCTCTACCCATAATATCTGCCTAAAACATGACTCCGCCACCTCCTTTCTGATGTCGCAGCCTTATTGGGACATGGTGGCCATCCACCAACCATCCACTACTTCATCCATCTGGACCATCCAGGGTTGCACGGCACTCATCAGTAAACAAGACTGTTTGAAAATTCGTCTTCGTGTATTTCTGCGCCCACTGCAACAATGTCTGGTTAGGGGTGGCCGAATAGTAGGCTTATGCACAACTGCAAGCCTCTGGAGGATAACAGGTTTGTGAGGACTCGCAGGACTCCAGGGGCACCAGCAGCTTCAAATACCTGTTTGCTGCTTTGTAGTGGCATTTTAGCAGCTGCTCTCTTAATCTGGTGAATTTGTCTGGCAGTAACCTTCCTGATTATGCCTTTATCTGCACTAACCTTTCTATACTCTGAATCAGCCACTGATCTCTTCATAGTATAATAATCACGCTTAATTTTTTGTGAAATGTCTAATGTTTTCATACCTTGTCCAAGGCATTGCACTATATAACAATTTTCCGCACCACAGAGATCCTTTTTCTTTCACATACTGCTTGAAACCTGTGGCCTGATTAATAATGTTTAACATCCTTAAGTAGTTTTCCTTTAACTGGGCTCACCTGGCAAACTAATTATCACAGGTGTCTGAGATTGATTTCAGTGATCCAAAGAGCCCAGAGACACAACACCATCCATGAGTTTGATTGAAAAACAAAATATTTAATGTTTATGACACTTAATTCCAATTCGCATTATAATTTGGAACATGGTGTAGTTCCCATGAATAGTATGACTACATGTGGCTGCTGTTGTTAGGAGTTAGATTACACACTCCGGTGTGTTGTATTTTAATCAGCTCCCAAAGGAAAATGTTTGTCCCCAAACATGAAATGGACTGGAGGTCATTCAGACAACCAAGATTTTGGGACAAAAGGTGTGTTTTACCAGCTACGGTTAAGGTTTTTCTTGATGATCAATTTGACAAAGATTTCCAGAATTACTATCAAGATGGGTACTGGCACAAATTACTGAAGATTAACTGAAAATTTGGGATGATTTAAAATGTATTTTGATAATATTGACTTTATTCAAAGACTTGATGAGTTATGGCTAATCCACTTTCATTATTTCATCAATCACATTTATTTTATTACACCATTTGTAGTGTGGGTAGGTTGGGCTGGTTGTATTTGCGGAGCATTGTAGTGTTGCTAAAGGCTGGTACAGTGGCGGCTACTGGTCTTTCAAAGAGGGCGAAGCATTTTCGGCCTACATCATAAAAATTATCCATTTATTTATATGTAAATTCTGCCCTAGGGTCCTTTTCAAGAAAATGTTCTGTGACTCTGTCATACCAACTAGGCATCTTTTCCAGTGACTTGATCAGTGTCCTCTCAATGGCCAGCCTGGCTACGCTGCTTAAACAGCCTTGGCCCATTGTGTTACAGGTGTAGGACTTGAGCAGCTTTAAACAGGAGAAGCTCCTTTCTACACCTGCAGATGTAGCTCCAATTGTTGCCACTAATGAGAACAGTTTCTAAAGCTGAGGCATCCAACATGTCTTTAAGGAACACCAAGTAATCACACAGCTTTCCCGTTACCCTGCAAGTCCTGTATTTCCCTGGATTGACTAATTTGAACGTTGAGGAATCTGCTCCAAGATGTTATCAAGGATGGCCATGTACAGATTTCTGTAGCGCTCTTGGGGATCCTACAATTGGGTCAGACGGCACTTTCTCATGGGCTCATCTTGTGGGTCTGATGTGAGATCTACTGCTTTGGCATTAACAGCTTGGAATGCCCCCCCTGTCCTCTATGAAATTCCATCGAGTAGGAGCATTTCTGCAAAATCTTGAAGAGCCTGCAGACTCCAGAAAAGACATGCTCTTTGTGGATTTTGAAAAAAATGTGGCAAATCCAGAGAGTGATGCAAACAAATTCTGCACTCAGACAAGCATTTAGCCCCCTGTGACAGCACCAGATTCAGTCTGTGTGCATAGGAATGCACAAACATTGCACTGCGGGCTATTGCTTTCACTTTGGCCTGCAGACCATTGAGAGCTGAAGCCATGACAACAGCCCCATCAGAGGTATGTGCCACAAGCTTATCCTTAAAATTGTAGCCCAGCATGTTCTCTGAGCATCTCGCCCCTCAGAAACATAAAAGAAATCCAATAAAGCACTCCTGAATTTTGCCTTCACTATCCACACAGCGAACAATGACAGAGAATTGGGAACGGCAGGATATATGTTTCATCCACCTGCCATCCAAAATAGGGAGCATCTTGAATTTCATCTCTGATCTGATCAGAAATGCTACAAGAGCAGAGATCAAGTCATTTTTAATAGTATGAGACATACCAGAAAACACAGTTGAGGACTCAAATTGTGTGGACAGGACAGAGTCATATTAACTAATGTTTCTGTAAACTCCCTGTAATTCCCGTTGTTGGATGATTCACTACTCTCATCATGTCCCCTGGCCAAGCAAGGATGTCACATCAATAAGGCGGTTCAGTCCCTGTTTTGTTTGACTCTTTCATTATGTTTAGCCACTTGAATGTGAGCACCTTCATTGATTGCATGCTCAACACTGATCCTGCCCATGCAACTTAATCTTGCAAATGCACTCACATGTTCATTGTTCTTTTCATGCCTTTTATATGCCCTGTCAAAGTTAGACAGATCTCCAAACCCCACCTTTGACCAAACAACAAATCCATGATATGGATTCATCAAGTGGCATTGCCAGCAGTACGTTTTCTTTGTCACAGCCTTTCCAGTCAGCCAGCTAAGAGAGAGAGCTGAAAAGACCAGTTACTTTGCCCTATCTTTTGCACTAAATCCATCTTAGAGTCATGTTGTTGGCGGTGTATGAGGAAGGGAGACGGAGGCAGGAGTATACGTTGCTATTGTTTTTATGATGATCAGACCAGGATAGTACTACAGTAAGAATATGACAGAAGGTAGTGAGTTTGCACAACATACATAGATTCTCTAAAATACTATGCTCTTATGCATAGAAAGTGTAAGAAATCGACAGACCGTACGCCTCAACTTCAAACCACATACACAGATCTCATAATACTTACATCTTTCAAGTACTTCCTCTTGGACATAAGCACCAACATGACAATCAAATAATGACCTGCACCTTCCTCTTGTTCACCTGGGCTAATATAGGGACTGAGCAACCAGTGTTTCGGTAATTAGACCAACTCAGTCCCCAATCAGAACCAGGTAAAAGAGAGGAAGGTGCCACACATTTAACGGAACACAATACTACATTCAATTTACTATAACAACAGTACATAAGCACTTGCCACAAGGACACCAAAATTAAACAATAAATATATATACTGTATATCTTCAGGAGTCCTTTTCTGCCACAACCTGGCTGACGTCCCTGCTAGGTTGTGACAGTATGCCCCCTCAAAAAATGTTGCTCCAGCTGCGAGGAAGACAGAAAGAAAACAAAAAAACACAATCCCCCCCACACACAGTACCTGTAAGTGCCCCTGAAAAACCCCATTACCTATCCCTTGGTGGAGGTTCTGCCGGGGGTCTTTGTGGGCAGGGCAGCCTCTTCGGACAAGCTGCTGGACATGGCTCCCTCAGCAGTAGAGTAGCGTAGGGCTCCCGTAGGGTCAGCGCTGCTGCGGGCACTGATGGTTCAAGTGCCGCGTAGGGCCCAGGTGGTGACAGCGCTAAGGAGAGCCCAGGTGGCAACAGTGCCGAGGAAGGGTCCAGAGGCTGGTCAGCCGTTGTGGTGGGCGGAGGCAGGTCAGCTGCTGTAGCGGGCGGAGGCAGGTCAGCTGCTGAAGTGGGCGGAGGCTTGTCTGCTGCTGTTGTGGGCAGAGGCAGGTCAGTTGCTGTACGTTCACATAGCCTCTTCAGCACCTGCGCCATCTAGTCTCTCACCGCCTTTTGCCACCGCAATTATAGCCAATGCCACTTTCTCTGCGTCATCTGCTGTACGCATAGCAACCCTCGCCGAACTAGCTGCCTCTTTCGTTCTCTTTATGGCAGCCCTCACCGCTGGGACAGCCGCGTTACCTGACTACATGACGGCTCTCACCTCCAGCTCCTGTATCTCCCACAACCACTCTGTCAGAGGAAGCGGGAACTCCTCTTATTGCTCCCATTATGGAAGGTCTTCAAGATCGGAGGACATGTGGTGGGTCATGGTGGGAGATGTAGCCCACCACACGGCCATAGCTCCCCCCCATTACCTGGGGGGAATTTTGACAGAGTCCCTCTGGTCCCTCGCTACCCGGCTGCTCCAGCCTTTTCTGACGGACTCGCAGCCCGGGAGCGTGAGGTTCTGCCTGGTGTCTCTCATAAGTGGTTATTCATTCTGTCATGGTGTTGGCGGTGTATGAGGAAGGGAGATGGAGGCAGGAGTATATGTTGCTATTGTTTTTCTGATGATCAGACCAGGATAGTAAAAATATGTTAAAATATGACAGAAGGTAGCGAGTTTGCACAACGTATATAGATTCCCCAAAAAACATATGCTCTTAACTGCGGCATAGAAAGCTTAAGAATTCTACAGAGCGTACGCCTAAACTTCAAATCACTTATACTGATCTCATACTACTTACATCTTTCAAGTACTTCCTCTTGGACGTGAACACCAACATGACACTCAAATAATGAACCGCGCCTTCCTCTCATTCACCTGGACTAATATAGGGACTGAGCAACCAGTGTTTCGGTAATTAGACCAACTCATTCCCCAATCAGTACCAGGTGAAAGCAGGGCCGGCCCTGGCCAATTTGCTGCCCTAGGCTAGATTTCACCTGCTGCCCCTGGAATAACAGACAATTCCACTGGTGATCATTGTGTTCATACACTCACACAGAAACATACTGCACAGCTTTGTCTAGTTTTTCTTTATTTAAAAAAATATTTTGGAAACAAACACACACACAAAACTAAATTATAAATACAATATAAATTATATATATGCTACCTTTGGTTGTTATTATTATTATTATTATTTTTTAAGTCATATTTAGGCTATGCAATAAATCATATTTTAGTAATGTCACAGTCAGTACAGGAGGCAGGTGCAGAGAGCAGAGTAAAATCCAATAACATACACGAGAGCACTAGAAGAACAGAGAGGAATACGTATGTGCTGAAAACAAGGTTTACTGGTCGTAACGGGAAACAATATAAGACACTTGTGGTACAAACAAGCGGGCCTTATATACATAGTCAATGACACTAATAGAATGCACCTGTTGATAACTAGGCGGACACTGAGCATAGAGAAGGTTAGAGCTCCGGAACAATGAATAGGGAGTCGGGCTCTCTTAATGAACATAGAAGACTGGCTAGCCAACCAGAAGGCACCCGCTGATATAACTAAAATCACAGGGAAAAACAACCTGTCCTAACTACAGTGAAAACAATACATAAAAGTCCTAATACTCAGGCGATCTAGGCCTGACAGTAGCCCCCTCCTGAGAGGCGGCTCCAGAAGCCGCAAAGGACCGCGAGCGAGGGCGACCCCGAGGACGAGGACCAGGACGAGACGGATGACTGGCGTGAAACTCCCGGACCAAGGTGGGATCCAGGATGTCGTGGCCGGGAACCCA
>JACXGM010024088.1:0-15888 GCA_016801145.1 Umbra pygmaea
AATGTCCATAAAATCATTGTTGTAGTGGCGGCGACTAGCGGCTTGAGCTCAAACAACGCTAAGAGAGAGCTTACGAATGGTCCAGACCAACCTTACGAAAGTGTGACTTACAGAAGATATACTTAGCGTACGAACGTTTCGGGAACCGTGCCATGAGGTTAAGAGAGAGGTTAAGGAATAGGTTAAGAACTACTTAGCGGTAAGAACGTTTTGGGGAACCGGGCCCTGGTGCATTGGAATTTGTTCTCAAGATATCGATTTTGAGTACCAACTACTGGCCCATCTAACTCTACTTTGAGCAGCATTTAGACTTGAAGTAGTGTATTTTTATGGCAAGCCAGCATTGTTGTCTATAGGATAAATTAATGTCAGTTCTGCCTCTCTGAAACTCTGAAAAGAGTGTGTGAGCAATATTCGAAGGTCAGACAAGGTCATACACAGGAAGGCTCCAGCTAAGGTACGGAAGACAAAATCCCAAAACATAATCCAGAAAAACAGGAGGGTGGGCCATACACAATCAATTGACAATCTAGGAATATCAATTAGTAAATTCATTAGAAACAATACATCATGACAAAGAAATCACTTTGATTGGCTTGAGTAGAACTGGGTAAACAGGATACATGTGTTTAGAATTCTAGTGATGGTGCTCTATGCTGTGTGCTGTGTTCACGTGAGCGGGGATTTTGTACTGTGCCAGTGTCCGGCAGGTGGATCCACCCTGAGCGAGCTGACCTGATACTATACACCCAAGCATAATGTTTAATTATATTTCTTAAAGGTTATGATCAGGGTTAAGATTTGATAACATTTTTTTTAAAGTGGCTGCAAAAATACTAAACATGAAACTGACAACATACAAAACGTGTTGCATCACACTTAAAAACTGGAGTTTTTGGAGTCAAATTATAGCTGGCTCAACTACTCATTCACAACTAGTAAACCGGGCCCAGATCTACGGGGAGGGCAAAGTCAAGCATTTGTCCCCCCAGATAGTATCTGTGCACCCGAGTTCTGTTTTCCCATAAGCAGGGGCGTAGTGGAGGCTAAATCCACGTAAACACCATTTATGCACCTATTTTTGGTGAAATAGCGCTACTCACCTTTTCATTTATTTAATCATTGTTTACCCACTTAATATTTCGTGCCCAGCGGGGTATGGCTTCACATCATTATCTAAGCCACAGGTGTCAAACTGGTTTCATGGAGGACCTAGTGTTTTTTATCTTTCCCTTCAATTAGAGCCCATTTAAGCCCCAGACTGGCAGGTTAGGGGAGATCCTAACCAATTAGTGATCTAATCAATCCGTCAGTTACGAAGATAAAAGTGAAAACCTGTGTACACTCAGTCCTCTGTGGAACCAGTTTGACACCTGTGGAAGCTATTGAAGTACTGACTTTCATGCCTTGATTTACAAAGAGTAGTGATATAATCATTCTGAAGATGAACTGATTATTGATTCAAGTGGGCTAGTTTAAGATTACAAAAATAAATGTATGTTTTGGTTATTGTTGATTGGTAGTGGTTTTATTGATAATTATGTACATGCATTGTTTATTATCATAAAGCTTACTGTAAATCCAGACTGATGCACAACAGCATTTTGCTATGCATATTTGCATTGCAGTTCATATGAGAACATAAATTGATGACACATTTCAATATGAATATTTTGTATTTTGGAGAAATGGGTGTCCAGTACAAATAACAATTTTGGGTGGAATTACCTTGTGGATTTCAATGCATCTGTAGCAGTTGATTTTTATGAATTAAAAAAAATACACTAGGCACTATTAAAATACCTGTATTAAAAGCGTTCAAATTACAGTTTAAAAATGTAATATACTCTGTTTAATAAAGATCATTGTTCGTTTTTACATGATCGCCGCAAGGAGTTGATACAGTAGTTTAACCACGTTTTTACCACTACATCCCTGCCCATAAGCGTTGCAAATGGGAAGCTATATGAATTAGTTATGGATATTATACTACCAGGCCTGTAGTAAACTACCAGTCTATATGTACACCAAATGTATTATTGGTCCTCAGTGCCCCAGAGGCATTTTGAGGCTCATATGTACACTAATATTCAAAAGATTTAGAACACCAAGGAATGTACATGTGTTTTAATAGAAAATTATTTAATATTGATTAATATGAAATTATAACTTCATTCACCAAGGTCTCATTTAATTGAAATTCTCATTTCATTGATCAGAAATTGTAGAAAATTGTAGTAAAAAAATGATAAACCATGGACAAGCTACTGGTTTCATTATTAGGACACTCAGTCACTTAGACATGCGTAGAAAATGCCTGGGTGTTGTAAAACATGTTACTGGTAGTCTAGACAAAATCTACTATGGTGAAGTAGCCCAATACAGACAAGAATAGATATCTAAATGTTCATAATATCTGTATAGAAATGTGTGATATTTGTCACCCGTTTCATGCAGTTACATTGTAAACATCTTATTTAAACATAAAGTCACACTTCATGTTGAACCAATCAGGTTGAGCAGTGACTGCACAGCACTGGATGTGATATCCTGTTGGTCTCCACAAGAAACCCTAAGATAAATGTGTTCCATGACTCTGGGGTATGTAATAGGGCTTTACTGTTATATCAGAGAACGGAGATATGGTATTTATACAAAATGGAGATATGTTATGAATTCACAGGGCATACTCTGAGTGCCTCCTTTTGTATAATTTCACTGCATCGCCTGCAGTCAAGAGAAATTCAATAACACACTGATTCTTTATTTTTATTGTATTTTAGTTTTGGACTAGGGAACATTTTGTAATGTTCAGTAGACCATTTATTATTTTACCACAGACGGAATTTGATCACAGTTGATCGAATTCAGTTCAGAAAAAAATCACATTGGATTGTTGCCTCTATATTATTTATATTTTTAAACTAATGTCTTTGTCAATAGCTGGCATTTTGAAAATGTATTCAAACATCTGGTCATCTTCAAGAGGATCAATTAAAGGGATAATTTATCAATCTGATTTTGAGCATATGGATATATGTAGGGATATTCCCACATTTACATATTTGTTTATACAGTATAACTGAAATAATAGTGAGAATTGCCTATACTGATGAAGGCTGGTGCACAGAAATGTATTGAACATGCATAAAGATATGAATAAAGTCAATAGTAGGTATATTACCAACATTTTTGACAACTGTATCCTTAGCATTTACTTGCCTTAGCACTTTGCCATTGTTACAGCTGACATATCTTATTAAGGTATGAAAAAGGTATGAGCACTTCAGAGATTGTTCCCGAGAGTTCATCAAGTCTACAGTATATGACGTTCTTGTTGGTGGAGTCCAAACTGATTGGTAATAGCATTTGGATTTGTAAGAAGGCAACCTTGGGAAACACTTAATTCCATTCTAGTGAAGCAGATGAATGACACAGGTAAACGTCAATGATTCTTTTTCTGTCCAATTTACCATGTTGTTTGTAGTTTAATAGTTTCAGGTTCTGTGGTAGGCTTTATTTTTTTCAGTTCAATGAATGGCTTGTATTGACTAATTCAGAACAACCGAAGGAGACTATGACAGCTTTCTCTACTTCAAACACACACACAGATATCTACATCCCAGATGGGATTTATATTTTTACCTCTTTTTTCATTACATATCCTCTCTAAGAACTAAGCATACTTTCCAGTAACTCGCCATACTATTGTGATTCGAATCTACAATTTTTTTGCCACACCTGGATCCTCCATTAGCATCTACTTGTAAGCAGCTACTTTTTAGCGACATGTTACTTTTGTGGCTACTAACAATCCTCCTTAACCTGCCCAGTCCGTATGTAGTTGTACAGCTATGGCTAGTCAGCCTTCCTAATTCACCATCAATCCAGTTAATGGATTACCCTACAGAATTACTCTTTCTATCTCATTCACCAGAATATCTAGACAGCCTGGGGATTCGGAATCAGATAGAATTCAGTGGCTGGAACACTGTTTTGAATGACGAAAATCTGGATGTGATAGTTTGTAAACAATGCAGTGTGCGGTAAAGTTAGATTGAGTTTTTGATTGTTTTCACATAACAAATGGATTATACCAACAAAAACAGTGCTCCATTTCATTGCTGGGACCCTTCGGATGACGAATCAGAGAAAGATAGCTGACTGTAAGTACATATTTTTTCGTCAGACATGGATGTAATAGCTGAGTCGTGGATGTATTAGCTGATGGAATGGTTTGTCTACAATGCACTCACGCCACATTATTACTTGGCTTTTTAATCTTGTAATAGCTATTTTACATCAGATATTTTAGCTAAATTTGTGGTAAAGCTTTCTATACATGTCAGACATGTATATGCAGAGTAAAACCGGAATTTGTGAGCAGTTATTCTAATTTTTTTATCCATTATCTTTTGGCCAAATAGTCCCGCCAGCGGGACGCTGATCATTAGGAGGTTAAGATACTATACAAAAGACGGTTGTGTTCAATGACGATTCTACACGATAATTCAACAAAAACATGTGATGGATCACATTGTAGTTGGATATGAATTTCCATGCAATTTATACAATAATCACATCTGCTTTATTTAAATTAACAAAATCATTCTATAATAATACAATTGCATTTGTTTAATGGCAGTTACTGTTAAACAAAATTGGTATCCCTAGGAGGGATTTGAACCTGCAACCTCCTTAATCAATGGTAAAAGACAAACCCACTACACCACCAACACCTTACTCATTTCAGCAGAAATAGTCCATTTAATGTTAACTAAATGTACCGATTGGTGACAGTGTGAGTGTGGATTAATTAGATGAGCATCATCGTTTTTTTAGATGAAGCCTGCTTGTTCTTTAAAAGTGCCTTCCTTAAAGTCCTAAATTAACAGGCCCCACTACAAAAAAAGTTTACAAAGTGTAGATAGAGAGAAGCAGGTACATCTCTCTAGTCCCCCCAAAAGCTCATAGCTCTTTTGGCCTTTAGTCCTTCCAGTTCTCAGCAGCTTACACCTGGAATAAATAACAAAAATCTCTGAAACTTTCATAAAAATGTTATTAAATTAAAACTAAACAGGTCTGCCTAGGGCTTGGTTTCATCCAAAGAAGGGATGCTGGAGACTTGGCAGTCCAGGCATGCTCAGAAACAGATGTCCACAGTTACACAGTACCTAATAACACAACGTGTGTCCAAGCTCTCCAAGGCTCATAAACAGTACATGACAACACAAAACAACCCCAAATTAATTGCAACTTTTCTGTATAATGTATGTGCATGTGTGCTGTGCAAACACCAGGCTACCACATTTCTATCAAAGTAGTATACTCATTCAGCTATGAATGTCTCTGAATATATCGTGCAATGTGGGAATACGGAACACAACTGTGTTTGGAGTGACTGCCAATATGTTTTGCATAATAGTGGCCAGGTTGGCTGATATGGCTGTGGCAGATTGCATCCACAACATATATTAATTAATTAACATATACTAATTACTGATGCTGGCCAGACTCTGTGTGTGTGCATGTATGTGTGTATGTGTGTGTGTTTGTCTGAGTGTGTATGCATGCATAAGCTGGGCACAGTCTGTTCTAAAGCCTTGAACAGCAGCAGTTCTATGTATCCTAAGAGGGAAATTCCACTGTATTTGAACAGGGTTATCCCTGTTACATTCACCTCTGTTTGACCCCACAATGATAGTAAATATTATGTCCTCTCACTTAATGTTGTTTAAAGTTAGAAGGATAATGGTGACTGTCCACACCCTTTACCAGTCGGATTTCCTTCCACCTTTACATAATATTTGCAAATGTGTTCATTTTATACAGACAAATGTTTATCCCATTCTGTTAGCATGCATTTATAACGATCACTGTACATGGGAATATCTTGACTGCATTGTTCATTCATGCATTCATTATGAATAAGCAGGATGTTGGTTTCCAACCACTTGCTTTGTTACCAACATGCTTTTTGGATCCTTTTCAGAAAACAATATAGTACTGTGCAAAGTCTTGGGTACATGTAAAAATAATGTAAGTTGAAGATGCTTTCTAAATTACCTAAACGAAAAGTTACAAACTATAAGAATGGTAACACTTTTCAATAAGGGTACATTATTTGGTATTAGTTAATGTAGTAATTAATAATAACTAATAGTAATTTTAAGTCTTAACTGTGTGACCTTATATTGACAGGTGTGTGACTTTCCAATTCATGTCAAATCAACTGAATTTACCACAGGTGGACTCCAATCAGTTTGTGGTAACATCTCAAGGATGATCAGTGGAAACAAAACTAAATTTTGAGTTTCATGGCAAAGGCTGTGAATACTTATGTACATGTGCTTTTTTTGTTTTGTATTTCTAATGAATTTGCTATATTTTTAGTAGAATTATGAGGGAAATAATTAATTTAATCCATTTTGGAATAAAGGTGTAACTTAACAAAATGTGGAAAAAGTAAAGCGGTGTGAATACTTTACGGATGCACTATACCTGTCCACATACTGTAAATATCCTGATAACATTCTATTCATACAAGTAACTTAAAGTTTAAGAAAGAGTAAGGCAGTTAACGTGAAGTAGTTACTATTTTGGTAATAATTAAAAAAGTAAAGTAACTAGTTACTTTTAAATTAACTTTCCCGAACACTGTCCATGAGGGATTAGGAAGTTACCTGCTAAAAAGTTTAGCTGGTCAGCTTTTCAAATTAGGACTGATGTGATTTGAAGTTTACATTTATAACACATTTAAGCCTACAAATTCCATCACACAGAGCTGTCTACACAGACAATATAAATACTCCTGTCCAACAATGACAGATGGATGTCAGCTAATTCCCTAAATTATGGATTCTAGCACAAATATAACTGCCTTTCATAGACTGAGATAGTCATCATGGTGACTTGAGTATCACATAGTGACACCTAGTGCTCCAGCACAAATGGGAGAGGCAGGGCTAGTTACAATAAAAGAGTGCAATACATTAAAATGGAATTTACAGCATTTTTGTCTGTTTCAAATTTTTGTCAGTTTCAAAGTAGTTAAACGTGCTGTAATTCCATTTTAAGTGATATGAGTCAATATAATCCAATGTATGGGGGGGGAATGAGTGGCATAGTGGGCTACGTCGCTGCACTGCGCGACAATCTACGTTAGTCACGAGTTCAATTCTGACTGTGGGTTTTCTGACTTTCCCCAGGCCTCCTGCACAAGGTAGCGCTAATTAGCATAGCGTTGCCCGGAATTTGGGTTAGATAAGGCAGATTGTCTATCCTGCCACGTTGCTCTCCAGTCACCCCTTGTGTCCAGATCGGGCATATGAAGGTAAAACATTTTGTTTTTATTTGAATAAAATTGCACAGGTTTACACGTCTGCTTTAAATGCTATTGTTTTGCGATTTCTAATTGTTGGGTTGTGTTTTCTTTTAGCTCCCGTTAAGGAGGGGACCGGACACCCCACTTAGGGCCCCCAGAGGTCAGCATAAGAGGTCTGGGGTCGAGTGTGAGTAAGGACAAAGAAACAAGTATTACCGTTTAACACAGGGCTTTGATTTTACCACGGTAAATATAAATAATAGTTCAGGGAGAAAGGGCTGGGCAGAACCAAATAAAAAAAGTTAATATATAAAGCCCACCCCTGCCCAAAAAAGTATACTTCAAGTTTTTTTTGTGAGTATACTTATTTATATACTAAGTAAACTAAATTTTCTCACTTTTTAGTTTATTTAGTACACTTTAAAGTATACTTGTAGTTTATTTTAAATATACTTTTGAATACTTTCCTTCAAGTATTCACACAATTACAAGATGCTACATTGGAGAGAGGAGAACCTTCCAGAAGAACAACCATCTCAGCAGCACTCCACCAATCAGGCCTGTATGGCAGAGTGGCCAGACGGAAGCCACTCCTCAGTAAAAGGCATGAGAGCCCACCTGGAGTTTGCCTAAAGGCACCTGAAGGACTCTCAGACCATAAGAAACAAAATGTTCTGGTCTGATGAAACAAAGATTGAACTCTATAGCCTGAATGGCAAGCAGCATGTCTGGAGGAAACTAGGCACAACTCTTTAACTAGCTAATATCATCCCTACAGTGAAGAATGGTGGTGGCTGCATCATGCTGTGAGCATGTTTTTCAGTGGCAGGAACTGGGAGACTAGTCAGGATTGAGGGAAAGATAAATGTAGAGACATCCTTGCTGGAAACCTGCTCCAGAGCACTCTGGATCTCAGAATGGGGTGAAGGTTCATCTTCCAACAGGACAATAACCCTAAGCAAACAGCCAAGATAACAAAGGAGTGGTTATAATTTTTTGCACTGTACCACATTACGTACCGTACCGTGATCCTCAAACTACAATACGTACCATATCATGGTACACACACACACACACACACAGTATCTCACACAATTATGTACACCCCTCACATTTATGAAAACATTTGATTATAACGTTTCATGTGAAAATACTGAAGAAATGACATGTTTTAAAGTAGTGAGTGTACAGCTTGTATAAAAGTGTACATTTGCTGTTCCCTCAAAATAAGTAAAGACACAGCCATTAAGGTATAAACCGCTGGCAACAAAAGTGAGTACTATTGGGCCGAATTAGCCATTTTCCCTCCCCGGTGTGAACACTCGTTAGTGTTACAAGGTCTCAGGTGTGAAAGGTACAATATGTAATATCAATCAAAACAATAACAAAATACATACTTTGCATTGAAAGAAAACATCACTATACATATATTATATATATTTCTTAGCTGTGTACTTACATTATCCTAAATGTTTCCACCAACTTTCAAATCCAGAGAAATTTGTAATTTAATTTGAAGACACGGGACGTTTCTTTTTGTCGCCCGTCAATGACGTCATATAATATTGTTGCTCTAAGTTCCAGGGAACCGCCAAACATAACGTGAATAAAGTTAGAATATTTTTAACAACACATTACTTTGTCAGTGAACATTTTTTCTGCCGGAGACGCTAGATTGGAAGGTTGTCATTGACGACGATAACAAAACCCATGATCCCACGCAACCTCCCGACGTCATCCAAGTACATCTTTTGCTATTGTTTTGATTGAGAGCCCCCTGGTGGCCAAAAATTACATATTGCACGTTGAATGGGGAGCAGGTGTGTTAAATTTGGTGTTATTGCTCTCACACTCCCTCACACTGGTCACTGGAAGTTCAACATGGCACCTCATGGCAAAGAAATCTCTCTGGATCTGAAAAAATGAATTGTTGCTCTACATAAATATGGCCTAGGCCATAAGAAGATTGCCAAGACCCTGAAACTGAGCTGCAGCACGGTGGCCAAGACCATACAGCAGTTTAACATGACAGGTTCCACTCAGAACAGGCCTCGCCATAGTCAACCAAAGAAGTTGAGTGCACGTGCTCAGTGTCACATCCAGAGGTTGTCTGTGGTAAATAGATGTATGAGTGCTTCCAGCATTGCTGCAGAGGTTGAAGGGGGGTAAGCCTGTTAGTGCTCAGACCATACGCCGCACACTGCATCAAATTGGTCTGCATGGCTGTCTTCCCAGAAGGAAGCCTCTTCTAAAGATGATGCACAAGAAAGCCCTCCTTTCGGAGACTGGGCCGCAGGGCAGTATTCCAACATGATAATGACCCCAAACACACCTCGAAGACGACCACTGCCTTGCTAAAGAAGCTGAGGGTAGAGGTGATGGACTGGCCAAGCATGTCTCTAGACCTAAACCCTATTGAGCATCTGTGGGGCATCCTCAAATTGGGTCTCTAACATCCACCAGCTGTAACAGCCGTGTCAGGGCTCCCAGCCACCATGCCACCGGGTCCCACTGAACTGCCTGTCCCCGGGGTCCCTGAACTGCCTGTCCCAGGGGCCTTGACCCCAGTAACTCTGCCTGGCCTGCTGGGACCACCGGCAGAACCACAGCCAGGGAAGGTTTTGGGGGTACTATTATGTACTCTGGGGGGGGGGGATTGTGCTGCCTGCCCTCCCTTCCCGTCATTTGGGTTTTGTTTAGCCTCGTCGGGGTCGCCGAGGCCTTGGGAGGGATTCTGTAACAGTGGGACTCCTGTAAAAGTGGGACTCCTGTTCCATATGAACTGAGACATGGACTCCTTTCTATAGTACTTAGTTTTCCTTTGTCTATATATTGGTCAGTTATTTCATTGTTTATTCTGTTTTGGTTCCTTGTTGTTTTCTTCAATGCATTGCATGGTGTTTTAGTTTCCTTATAGATATAAGTATATATGTGTGTGTTATGTTATGGCCTCCCCTTGGGTGTGTATTCTGTTGTATGGGTTTTGTTAGGTGTTGGTTCCCCCTGGTGTCCTTTCTGTGTAATACAAGTTGTTCTGTTTTCCCTTCCTGGTTGTGTACTGTTGTCGCCATGGTTTCCCTCTGTGTATGTCACGTGTTCCCCAGTCATCCTATCGTGTCTCCCCAGCCTTGCCTCTGCCCCGCAGGTGTTTCCCATTGTCTCTCATTAGGTGTTGTATTTAGGTTGTGTGATTGGTCTTGTTCCCTGTCTATCAATGTTCCTGTTACGTGGTCGTATATTCGTGTGCTGTATATATTTCCTGTTTAGCCCCACGAGGCAGTTTTGTTTTCTGAGTCCTTCCAAGAAAAACGGTGTTTTTATTATTGCATATCCTTCGCGCCTGTCTCTTCTTCCACTATTTGGGACACCGTGACAGATTGATAGACCGTAAACTACGAGACAGCGAAGGAACCAGCAGGAGGAATGCTTTGCCTAAAGGAAGGACCGAGACCTACCAGGGGATGCATGTCTCTCTCTCTCGGTGGAGTATTTTTTGGTAGGGCGCATGCTGCTTACTCTCTCTACATTATGGAGAGTGAGCAGCCGACGGGGCGGGTCCGTCTCGCCTCCATGTGGGATGTCGATAGCTCAGACGAGGAGGATTTCCACATTGAGGTAGAGGAGGCCGACTCGGAGGAGGACGGTGACTCCTGGGACGAAGAGGAGGAGGAGTTGGAGATACCCCCTGAGTGGAGAGGAAGGGCCATTCGGCAGACACCACCCCAACTGTCTTCACCACAGCCCCAGATGGGCTCTACTCATACCGGTAGGGTTTCCCACTTCCCCGTTAGCTTCCCCAGCCACCCTAGCTCTCAGGTTCAGGGCTGTGGTCCGTCACACAGGGCCCCCCGTCTGAGGGCTAACCCCGCTAGCTCTCCCAGCATGCTTAGTTCTGCTAGCTCACGGGCTAGTTTGTTTAGTCCTCGTCCTAGCTTTCAGGTTAATGCCTCTAGTACTTTTGTTTCTGCTCCTAGTGCTTCTGTTTCTGCCCCTAGGGCTTCTGTTAGTGCCTGCAGGGCTTCTGTTACTGCCCCGAGGGCTTCTGTTTCTGCCCCTAGGGGTTCTGTTCATGCCCCTAGGGCATCGGTTAGTGCCCTTAGTGCTTCTGTGTCTGCCCCTAGGTCCTCTGTTACTGCCCCTAGGCCTCCAGTACCTGCCCCTAGGGCTTCGGTTTCTGCCCCTAGGGCTACAGTGTCTGTCCCTAGGGCACCAGTTTCTGCCCCTAGGTCCCCAGTAGTTGCCCCTAGGGCTTCAGTGTCTGCCCCTAGGGCCCCAGTAGTTGCCCCTAGGGCCCCCTTTCACATGATGGCCGCCAACCCTGTGCATTGGTGGTCCGATGAGGATGAGGAGATTCCGGCCCTCATAGGAGGTTCACCCCACAAGAGGGCCGATCTCCACAAGATGGCAGACAGTCTCCCCACATAATTTTTTTTGGGGGGGCTATGAGGGGTGGCGACAGGACTCCGCCCCCCTCTTTTGCAGTCCTGTCCAGGATGACGACCTGGAGGACCTGCTCTGCCCATCGCCACAGCCTCCAGCAGTCTGCACACAGCCTCCTGCAGTCTGTCCACAGTCTCCTGCAGTCTGTCCACAGTCTCCTGCAGTCTGTGCACAGTCTCCTGCAGTCTGCCCACAGCCTCCTGCAGTCTGCCCACTGCCACAGTCTCTGACCGCCTGCTCTGTGTTACCCACGCCTGAGCCCCTCCTGACCACAGAACTGGAGGTCCTACTCCTCCCTCCGCTGCCAGGGTTTGGTGATAACGCCTCCTGGGAGAAGTCCGGACCCCCAGTGGGATAATCTCCTATAGGTGCCTTTCATATAATGTGCATTCCAGTTAAGCGTAATGTACATTTCTATCACTTTAATAGATTCAACAATATATTCATGCTATTTTCGGATTATGGTACTTCTGCGAATTGCCGCTCTGTAGGATTTTGTTCCAAACCTAATTTGGCACAAGTTACGCTACTCACTACCAGGTTGAAACGCTAACTCAGGGTAGTCGCAACTCGGGTTGGACGGAACATTTACAGAATTCCAGCTTGCGGGAGCAGGAAAAAGTATTGCTAAGTGTAATTGTCCTACTGGTATTTCAGTCAATGCGGCTGTACGTTTTACTCAGCTTGGTGTTGTTTGTATGAATGTACTGGTAGATGGCAGTAAATACATTGGAAATAACATGGCTCCCATTTAGTGCAAGCGATTGAATCTTCAACAACTTTTTTCTACTACGTATTGGATTTTGAACGGTTACAAGAAGTGTTGAGATTGCGATAACAACGTAATGCAGCAATTAAAGGCAAACTGGAACAAGGATTTCCACAAAAATATAACCAATTATACTTATCAAACAGAGGGAGTCAGAAATAAAGGCCTGCCTCTAACAAAAGCCTGCTTCAAATAAAAGCTGGTTGCCTTCTGCAGTAAATAAAGGCCCCGGTCTTTATTTGAGGAATTACGGTAATCAAATATTTTCAAAAATGTGAGAGGTATACTCATCTTTGTGAGATACTGTGCATCTTTATTTTAGCTACTTTTTCATAATCAAACTGTAATGCATCTTCAGTCTGCCGTCGACCGTTGTGCTGCCCCCAGCACCTATTTCCCTTATATGGTCGTGCCGGCTTTGCTTCAGACTTGAGTCAGACTCTTGGAACAAGCATCTTCCCTACTGCTGATTTATAAAACAACAAGGTATTGGACTTGAAAAATGTTAACAGAAATGTGGACTGACCAGTAACAGTTTGAGTCATGTTTTGTAGTGGTTGTTGCTTATGTTTACTACAGGTATTCTAGTTTCTGTTAGGGTTCAACAGATAAACTATTGTCATGAAGCATTTGAAAATTACACTCACCTAAAGGATTGTTAGGAACACCATACTAATACTGTGTTTGACCCCCTTTCGCCTTCAGAACTGCCTTAATTCTACGTGGTATTGATTCAAAACTGTGCTGAAAGCATTCTTTAGAAATGTTGGCACATTGATTGGATAGCATCTTGCAGTTGATGGAGATTTCTGGGAAGCACATCCAGGGCACGAAGCTCCCGTTCCATCACATCCCAAAGATGCTCTATTGGGTTCAGATCTGGTGACTGTTAAGAAGTAGATTCTATATAATCATGTTTAAATACAGTTTGGAAAGTTTTGAATGGTATTACTAGATGAGAGAGTTGTATAGCTATAGTTGAGGCCTGTTGGAAGATTCTAGGACATGTAAGACAGACAGGGAGAAGATTCAGGGTCAAGCCAGATAAGACGTTCCTTTAGGAGAGGAGACAAGGAAGCAAGGCCAAGCAAGTGACGTAGGGGAGAGAGAGAGCCCTTACAGTTCTTATATTATAACATCAGAATAAGCATTAGCTTATGGCTTAGGACTTATAGCTTATAACTCTGTTACATATTGGACTGCTTATAACTATATGATCTATTGTAGGTTAGACTGTAATTCCATCACAGGTCTAATACATGTAGATGCCATTCAGACTAATAGAACAGGTCATTTTACTGACAGGACATTAGACAGATAAGGGTTACTGAGTTATTCGGATAACAGCTAGCAAGGAGTTACACTATTTAGTATGGAACATATATGTTCCATACTCACGGTTAGGAACAGTGGCCTGGACATTAAGAGATAGTGAACCTACGTAGGCAGAGGTTGAGGTGACCAGCACATGTGCTCGCATGAGACAGTCACGGATCTAAGGAGATTCTTCTAGAAGGTGTGCGAACAACAATGCTAAGGCTATATAACCCAGGTCCATATGATCATTCGGGGCATTTTCCACAACACGTCTTGATGCCTTGTTATGATGACCCTGTTTCCATAACGAGAAGTACTTTTTCAAACATTCTATTATCAACTGCAACCTGACTCCTAAAGAATCATTTCAACAAAGATCTAACCAAGCCTGAAATTAACACTTAACATGACTGTGTTTAGTACAGTGAACTCATTGTCATGTTCAAGAAACCAATTTGAAATGATTTGAGCTTTGTGACATGGTGCATTATCCTGCTGGAATTAGCCATCAGAGGATGGGTACATGGTGGCCATAAAGGAATGGACATGGTCAGAAACAATGCTCAGGTAGGCCGTGGCATTTAAACAATACCCAATTTGCACTAAGGGGCCTAAAGTTTGCCAAGAAAACATCCCCCACACTAATACACCACCACCACCAGCCTGCACAGTGGTAACAAGGCATGATGGATCCATATTCTCATTCGGTTTACGCCAAATTCTGACTCTACCATCTGAATGTCTCAACAGAAATCGAGACTCATCAGACCAGGCAACATTTTACCAGTTTTCAACTGTCCAATTTTGGTGTGCTCTTGCAAATTGTAGCCTCTTTTTACTATTTTTTGTGGAGATGAGTGGTACCTGGTGGGGTCTTCTGCTGTTGTAGCCCATCCGCCTCAAGGTTGTGCGTGTTGTGGCTTTACAAATGCTTTGCTGCTGGTTGTAACAAGTCGTTATTTCAGTCAAAGTTGCTCTTCTCTTCTGACCTCTAGTATCAACAAGGCATTTTCACCCAAAGGACTGCCGCATACTGGATGTTTTTCCCTTTTCACATCATTCTTTGTAAACTCTAGAAATGGTTGTGTGTGAAAATCCCAGTAACTAAGCAGATTGTGAAATACTCACAGACAGACCGGCCTCAAACTGACATGACATTCCATAAAGACCTTGGTACACTCGCTGTTGCCGACCTGTCGCGCAAAAATGTGACGTCATGGGAGTGTCATAACTATTTATACTCATACATGGTGGTCGTGACACTAGTTGCAGTCTTCTTCTGAACACAAGTGTCGCAGCTGAGGAGAGGCTAACGACTTTGCTATTTCTACGGACTAGAAGAAGAAGAAATAGTTGAACAATGGCAGAACTGGCAGCAGCATTGACATCAATGTCAACAGTGGCTAATATGATATTGGATTCAATGGATGAGAAAGAACAGCTGCTTTTGAGCTTGCTTGCAAAGAAACAAAGAAAAAGAAGGTGGAATGTTCGTCCTTTGAATAACGCCAGAAAAATATGGTGAGTTCAATTTCCTTATGAAACCAATGAGGATGATAGACGAAGAGAAGCATTTTAAATACTTCAGAATGTCTGCACAACGATTCGGTGACCTACTTCGTCGGATCAAGCTTGTTTCCGCTTTGTTGCCCACCGCTGATAAAAAATAGAGTGGTGCACGACCTCTGGTCTGATCTACATAATTTTAACGTCACATTGGCGCGCGAAGCGAAAGTTCGGCAATGGCGAGTATACCTAGGCCTTAAGGGTCCATATTGGTGGGTGGTGTGTGTGTGTATGTGTGTGTGTGTTTGTGTGTATAAGTTCCATTAGTGTCTTTCTAAAAACAGTCAGTCAGATTCTCTAGAGAAGTTCTCTCTTCTGCTAAACAGCTTTGTAGTGTTTATATTCCCGTACTTTGGACCGTGTCACCTGAATACTGAAACAATTTAGATGTTCTAACATCTAAATGACTCGGTGTGTGTGTGTGTGTGTGTGTGTGTGTGTGTGTGTGTGTGTGTGTGTGTGTGTGTGTGTG
>JACXGM010024089.1:0-15888 GCA_016801145.1 Umbra pygmaea
GCGGTTTCCAAGTTACCGCCTGTTAGGTTTCCAGAGGATCTTGCTCAGCTAACACATAAACACATGGAGTCAGATTTATAGATATTATGTATCTACGAGGCAATTAAGATCAATAAGATCATTCTCCACGCTTTCATTTAAGCCACTATCTACCTGTTTAACTCATACATTGCCCCCCAAAGGGGAAAGGGAAATATATAATTTATTGATGTATTAATTTCATGTGCATATTAATGGTATAATATTCTCCTAATTTCCCCTTACTACACCATTTTAGTCTTAAGTGCTGAGAATTGACGAAATTTACTCCTACTCTCAAACTTAAGTGTAAAAGCAAGTTATCAAATTTCTCAAAGCTAAGAATCACTCTTACTCTCCCAGATATTTAAGACTGATCGAGAGGTCTCTCAAGTGGTTAAGAGTTGCCAGTAGGGGCTTGTGATGGCGTAGACAGAGACGTGCGCAAATCTTTTAGGAGAGTAAGAATGTTTTTTTTATTGTTTGACGATGCTTAATTAATTAAAAACTGTATTGTTTGGACAGAGCAAGCATCATCTTCATCAGCGACTGAGTGAGGAACGTAATTTCACTAGTGACATTTATGCAGATATTCATTTTCAGATGAATTGAAGGTGGCGATTATGCTTCGTTTGCAACCCAATGCTGATGATTTGGCCCATCACAACCGTCAATAAGACGAATTGTAATGGAAACAATTATTGCATTTACAGCTCAACACATTGTCACGCGTTTCACAAAAACAACCCGCATAATCCAACAGAAGCAAACACAATTCATGCAAATAGCCGGCTTCCCAAGAGTAGTAGGCGCAATGGATGGCACTTACATTAAGATCATTGCTCCCAGCGTCAACGAGAATGTTTATATGAATAAGAAGAGTTACCACAGCATCAACGCACAAGTTGAGTTTGATGCAGACTACAACATTTAGATGTGGTACCCAAATGGGCTGGGTCTACCCATGACGCGCAATATTGAATGAAAGTGGCCCGAAGCAGCTGTTTGAAAGGCACTTTCTGCCGCCGGAGGATACCCGCTCGTGGCTGCTCATCCCTTTACATATACCACTGACAGAAGCCCAAATGAACTACAAAGGTAGCCTTTTTGTAAGCTATTTATTCACAATTGTTTTATAGTTTATTAATAGAACACTGGATTCTAATATAGGCGATATATAATATATCCCTTCACCGGGCACATCTTATCACACGAATTGTGGTGGAGAGGGACTGGCCAGTGGAAGCGCAGATTCCACATTCTCCAATCAGAAATTCAAATACAGCAAGCAGTGTTTTTTATTCTTTCCAGTTCGGTTATCTTTTGGAATCCATGGTGGCTATGATTACATCATTAACTCTAGGCTATATATAGGCAGGTCAGTTAACAGCACACTCGTTTGAAATATTTAATTGAGAAATAGTGGAAAACGTGTTGGAAACCTTTTTTTAACTTTAATTTACAATGTGTATATCATAATGGATTCTCTTAAATTCTTTATTGTCAAATGTTTGTTGAATGTCAACTCCTCTAATGAATGTCCCCATTGAATGTGAATTTATCTGAGAATATTCTGAAAGAAGTACATCTATTCAGTGATTGGATCTTGCCTATGTCGTCATCCAAAATCCCGTTTGCGGCACAGCAAAGTGTCGTGAATCAGCTCTAATACTGACACTTAAGATTTAGTCCTACACTTCACTAAAAGTAGGACTGAGATGTTTGATAACTAACTTTTAAGCGCAGCTTTGAGCCAAAGATTTTCTTACTCTTAAGTCAAGTCTTAGCAGTGTTCTTAAGAGTAATTCTAAGAAGCTTGATAAATACGGGCCCAGGTATTTTACCTGTCCAAGGATAATGAAATCCTCAATCTTCTTGAATATGGATGGCAAGAGGAGGAGTCCAACCCTGAAGTCAATTCCTAGGTCATACAGATTTTACAATTTTAATGCATTTCAACGAATGTTGGTTGATACAAATAACCTGCAAATTCCCATAAACAGGCTACCACATGTTTCAGGTTCAGTACATTAACAAACTAAAATGTATTAGCTTTTCAAATTTATGTAAGAAATAAACAAATTGTTAAGATAATGTTGCATTATACAACCACTAGGTACCACAAACAGATTAACACACTAGACAGGTATTACAGCCCTCTAGCAGTATTATTAGTGTGGATGGGATTTAGCAACAATTCCACGTGGGAAAATGGTGCCTAATTTGAAATATTCTATAAACCTTGACACTTAAATTTAAAAATGTAACATCTCAAAAACAAAATGAGTATTAAAGTTGCAAGCATCGTTGGGTGGGATTTTTCACCAGACCTGATGTGCCTGCCACATTCGGTGAGTTGTTGAGCAGGTTTAGGGGGTCAAATTAAGGCTCAGAGGCAGTAGAATAATAAAACAAATGACACAAGAACAATAGGGTCCTTGCCTGCAGGCAATAATATGTATCATGTCAGTACAATACCAGTTCAGTGGAACTGTACCCAAGTCTCATTAAAAAAGGGACTGCACACAACTGACACAATGATGGAGCAAAATAACTAGTTGTATATGCTCAAATCAGTACCTTTAATATCTTCAGCCAAGGCATCGTCTCTTGCTTCCATGTAGAGTTTTTTCAGTAAAGAATCCTTGACAAGTTCTCACTTGTCAAGTGAGTGTGAGTGCGGTGGCATAGGTTGACTGGAGAGGGGTGCATGACATCAACCTCATCGCACAACTGAGATTTTAAAAAGAAAGATGAAGGAAAGAAAGGCAATTTTTTTTAAATATTAAACATATAAAAACCTTTATCAACACTATGATGTTTCTGAGGAACGCCGTAGTAACAGCCGACAGTTGCAGTAAAATCTTACAAACGGAAAGTAATTACAACTGTAGAATTCTATATGAACCTTTTTTCAGCATTTCTGTTAAGTGTTAATATATAGACTGTGAGCAATATTACCGGCAGGTAACACTGACTGTAGCTAAAGTTGGCATCAGCTTATTTGTTCTTACCCCTGCGGATGTTCTTAGGAATGAATATCTCCTCAAGAGATCTTCAGTTGGCTTACTAGAGATGGCTTCAGTCGTTTTGGACATGTGGATGCAGATTCTTCTGGAGTCATCAGTGATCTCGTTGCCGAAACTTCTCTTTGACCAGTTGTACTTCCTTATTGTTTATTAGTGGAGCCCGTTCTGTTTTGAATTTCAATTTGGCTTTGCCAGATACGCTGGTTGTTCCAAACAGATATCATGAAAGATAATTATGCATACTTCTGTTAATATAAAATCTGTTAAAATTAGAGACCAAAGGAGAGGTACTTACATAACCATTCCCATGTACATCCCTTAAGAAAGGGTACTTCACAATCAACGCTTTAACGACCTGAACATAGTCTGAGTTGGTTGGATACCTGTCTCCAACAGTGACAAAACAAACCACATTACCACATTGGGGTGGATAAGAGACTGCAAGAGAAAATTTAAATGACACTTTTCTACCTGTTTAAATTTATGCGTGTTGAACAGGTGTATGGATAAAGTATTAGTATTTACTCGCAAAGGCTTAATTGTATTTACAGTAACAAGTGTAGTTGTCATCAACTCGATTAAAATGTTATCTTCACTACACCTGGTTCACTGACTTCACTCCGTGCAAGTTATTGTGTGTGTGTGTGCCGGGGTGACAATATGACAAGTTTGTCAAAAATCTGGTAGAATTTTATAAAAACTACAATAAACTGGTAAAATACCATATTACATTTAATGTTTTTATCTTTAAAAAACTATCTATGATATTACGGCATGATATTTGGAAAGGAACACTTACATTGTACACTGTGATAGCATGTCATACAGAGTCCCAATTATTTTGTTACGGTACTTTTGTTTCTTGTGGACCGGTTCTTTAGCCTTTAAGCGGCTCTGGACATCTTGTGAGAATTGTGGAATGGAAATGACTGCAGGAAGTCTGTGACAAGTAGATTACAAACTGCAATACAGCAGAAGAACAGCATTATCAGATTAGGACAACAACACCTCAATGCAAGATAAAAAGAGGAAGAAAAAATAGCACAATGAATACATTATTACGTCTGGTTTGCTGGGGACACAGGAGCTTCACATTTTTGTTGTTCTGGGTTGACCACTTCCAAAGTAAGTGTGACCTCCTTGTAGCGGTGTAAAGTCTGAATTTTATCTGCATTTACAACCATCCGTCTTTCATTCAACCCCACAGTATCTCCCCCTCCTTGCTTGGCATCAGACTAGCCTGTGTGCCCATCTTGTTCCAACAACAAGCTACCAGATAGCCAGCTAATTACAGCGCATACATTTCTAACAAAAAACAGGGTCCAGCATGCATTTGAACTGAACATTTCCATTGATGGTGAAGTGAGACAAGTGAATGTGACTTTTTATGTTGATGTTTCTGTCATCATTCATTCTTTGTCCCGATGGCTGAAGTTACTGCGTAGCTGTCATAGACGTATGTAAAGATGTAGAGATAGGCGCTCACGAGAGGCTGCCATTGCCTTAATTGAAGGACAGAAGTTTCTCCAGTTTTTCCCACCTTTTGCCACAGCTAATACATAAACTACACTTTTTTCAGCGGATTGATGGCAATCATGGTGACGCTCTGCTATACATGGCAATGGTCTGTTATACTTTGCAATGTTCTGTTATAAAGAAATAGCAGACCGTAGAATGCTGTCGATTTCAACTAAGCCGTGTAATAAAAGGTTCTATATGAAGAGTACTGTAAATAAGTTATAAGCCCCTCACAACCATACTCTTACTTAGTGTTATATGATCATATAAAAAAGTCTGGCCATCCCTGTATTTGATCTATGTTTAATCAGAATGGCAGAAATGTGAATGTTTAAAAAACGGTCAAAGGATTATTTCCCTATTATTCAACTTACAAAAACTGTTCCATTTAGCTGTCATCCATTTAGCTGTTGGATACAACATCTGCATAAAAACGTAAAGTACATTATTTAATTTTATGGTACCAAACTCCATACAATGACTATTAAAGTAGGGTAAAAACACTGGTATACATATTTTTTAAACTGACTGTACAAGTCATTGAGCAGCTAAAAACACATACCGTTCCTGCTAACAGCAGACCCTGGTTATCCTTAAAGGTATCATTTATGTATCCAATAATCACTTTGCACTCGCTTCAATCCTAGATGAAGAAAGTATTAATTGCAAGGCTTCGTGTTAAACTTATTCCAAAATCGTCAGACCCCCTAATGAACGACATTGGGTCCATAATTAAAAGCAGAGTAGAGACCATCCCAATTGTAAACTGTGTTAATAAAAGGTTTGTTTCTTTATATTTTTCCTATAATAAACAGGTGACAGTGTTGAAGGAGGCATTCCAGCTCCCAGTAGAGTGATGTCACATAAAAGAAAAGGTGTGTTAATTTACTGTGTGTAAATATATACCTTTTGAATTGAAATTCATTTTTGGGAGTTGACATTATTGTTGTATTTGCATTTGTAAGTGGTTGTGGCCTATTATGTCGATACATCAATTTAATCTGTGGTCCCTTTTCCCATTATCCTCTGCCACTCCATCAATAAGAAATGTAGTTTCCCCAAAAGCAGTTTAGTTGTCTGCCATGAGAATGTGTTCTACAACTCCCTCACACCACAGTGACTTTTACTGATTAGGATTCATGGGTTTAAAGAGTAACTCTCGCCAAAATGCAACCTAGGGTCTTTTTGTTATTGTACCCGAGTCAACCTTTTGTTTAAAAGCATAATTAGGACTAAAACGCCACTTTTAAATTTATCCATATTTTTGGTTTTGGTCAAATCGCATTTCGAATGGGAGTGACAGGGGCACTACTATGATAGCATCAAAATCGCTATTTTTTAAACACTAAGAAGGCTCGACACAACATGAAACTTTGCTCGAAGTATCACCCGGAGTTGTATCATAAGAACTTGAGCATTGAGAACATTGTTTGTGTACACAGAGTTTACTAAAAATAAAGGTTTTGTACAGTTGTGCTTTTTTGCGTGTACACAAACAATGTTCTCAATGCTCTAGTTCAAGTGTACAGCCCCTGATGATACGTCAAGCAAAGTTTCTTGTTGTGTTCGAGCCTTCTTAGTGTTTAAAAAATAGCGATTTTAACAAAAAGACCCTAGGTTGCATTTTGGCGAGAGTTACGCTTTAACTCAATGTTAATTGCCAACATATTTCTGAAAAATATTTTTCCCATTGCCTAATCTTATAGTCTACATTTAGAGTAAGGGTTAACAAGAAACAAGATGTCCATTATCAGGAATTAATGGACAATGGGGAGGACAGAACTGGCTGATGTGCAGCAGAGGATGATTGCCTCCACTTATACCATGGTTACTTGCAATTAAAATCGATTTTTTTAACAATTACTGTTTTAATGGTTACGCCTGAGGATTTGCATTCCCATTCCGTAAGGTTCTTATGCAATGCAAACAGTGTTCACTGCTCCAGTAACTAGAACAACCCTTAGATACAACTTACCACAAGTAGCAATGCTAGTCAACTAAGCTCATAAACCCTTTTTTTAGCTATGAGCTAAAAGACAACATTTTTTTCCTTGATTAACATTGCTAACTGTTGACAACCAGTGAATATAATTAATTATTAATTAATTTAATTATATTTGTGGTTTTTATTAAACCACAGAAGGGAAAATATAAATAACTTGTGACAATATGTGACACCCTGCAGCCAATAACCATCCAGTATTCACCCAGACCATTGTATAGAGTAACAACCAGTGTTGCATTTATATTTAATACAAGAATAACTTCAATTTAAGAAAATGCAGGCTTATGATAACTAATGCTTTTTCAATCTCATCATTTTATAAAGTCTTTCAGTGTAGTAAGCTTGTTAATATTTTTTTTCCTTTCAGAATGCCTACACACACTGACAGGGAGTCAGGATTTTTACCCTGTGAAGAGGGTTGCCAAATGCAAAGTTTTTAAGGTTAATGATAAGGCATCACTTAGCTCTTTCTGTTGTCATGAGAAATTCAAAAAGAAATGAAGTGAAAATATTTTTTGCAGTTCATGCATTCCCTTTTAGTTGAATGTTTTCAAAGGCCCTTTTCGACTGTAAGAACTTGACTGCACTTGCTGTAAAGTCAGTTTCACATATAATTGTTTCATTTAGCAAAGTTTCCTGGAATTTGATTATGATTTGATTTTCAGTGTTGTTTGACACATCTTTCAATCTAAGTTGGATTTTTTTAGACAGGAGTACAACTTGTGTCTTACAAATGAACATGTGAAAGAGTTTAGGAGAGCTAGGTTTCTGTCATGTAGATAAGAGAGATGGAGGCAGATGCAGAGTTCCAGGGTAATGATTTTAATCCAGCAATCGTAACGGGTAACAAAAGGCACAGGTCATAGAGCTTGCACGGAGTAACAGAGAATAATACTCAACAATAATAGATGGGATCGTCAGGTATATAAACACAAGGTGTAATTACGTAACCAGCCACACCTGTCAGACAAGCTCAGGTGCGCCCAAGCATAAAGATAACTAGACAACACCTCCCAGAAGGCAAGTGCGTGTCTGCATACTTTAACATAACCTATTGTAATGACATACAACTTTTCCTGTGTGTAATGTAAGGTACATCAGCAGTCCCCCTAGAAAAGTTTACACAAATAATAACCCTATAACCTAGTATTCGGGAGACCCTGATAGTTGTAAACCCAGGGCAATCCTTACAGTACCCCCCCGAGACGCGCCTACAGGCACAGAAAGAGGATGAGAGCGAGGACGCCCCCGAGGACGCGGACCCGGCCGCTGGGGATGAAGAGCATGGAAGTCCCGGCAGAGGGAGGGGTCCAGGACGTCGGCAGCCGGGACCCAGCTTCTCTCCTCCGGGCCGTAACCCTCCCACTCCACCAGATATTGCAACTGTCCCTCACGGCGCCTGGAGTTTAGTAGCCGCCGGACGGCATACGCTTCCTCACCATCCACCATCAAAGGGGCCGGTGGAGTGGCACCCGGACCCCGCTCGTCGAGAGGACCTCGATCCGCTGGCCTGAGAAGGGAGACATGAAAGGAGGGAGAAATCTTCATATGGGGGGGTAACTGGAGGGTATACGTTACATCAATAACAAGCCGCAGCATAGGAAACGGGCCCATGTAGTGAGGGGTGAGCTTCCTGCAGGGAGTCCTCAGCGGCATGTCCCGCGTCGATAACCAGACCCGGTCTCCGGGCCGATAAGATGGGGCCTCCCTCCGGTGTTCAATCCGCCTGGGCTTTGAACCTTCGGACAGCCCTTTGGAGGCACGTGTGCGCCGCGGTCCACAGGGTTTCCCCCTTCAGAACCAATCTGTCACCACCAGAATCTGGAACGTCCTGGGGTGCCATAGAGCAAGGGTAAACTGATATCCTAAAACACACTGAAAGGGCCAGATGTCAGCCCAATCCCCCTGTATATTGCTGCAATAGGACCGTGGAAACCTTCCTATCTCCTAGTTTACCCTCTCCACCTGCCTGTTGGATTGGGGCCGGTATCCGGACGTGAGACTCACGGACACACCCAGACGCTCCATGAAGAATCTCCACACCCGCGACTTGAACTGGGACCCTCGATCCATGACTATGTCCTCTGGTATACCGTAATTCCTAAATACATGGGAGAAAAGAGCCTCAGCCGTTTCTAGCGCTGTGGGCAACCCAGGAAGAGGAATTAGTTTACAAGCTTTTGAAAAGCGATCCACCACGACCAGTATAGCAGTATGCCCTTTTGACGGCAGCAGGTCAGTGATGAAATCCGCACACAGGTGAGACCATGGACGTTGGGGAATGGGCAGTGTGTGCAGCTTACCAACAGGTAGGTGGCGCGGCGGCCTGCTTTACGCACAGATCACACAAATAGGGTTGGGATAAACAATTATTTTTTAAACGATTAATCTAGCAATTATTTTTACGATGCAATGATTAATCTAACGATTCATTTTTTCAGTCCGATTCGATTATCGATTATCTCCCTATTAATTGACTAATAATAGCAATTTATACATTTAATATAATAAACCAACAACAAAGAAACACAAACAATTTTTCTATGTATCCACCTCAGCCCATAGGCTACACTCTTAAAAATAAAGGTTCTTCAAAGTTTCTGTGTTGGGGTAAATGGTTCCTTGAAGAACCTTTAACATCTAAAGAACCTTTCCATTGCACAAAAAGTTCTTTGTAGTGCCAAAAGGTACTTTAGATTATAAAATGGTTCTTCACCACCATCTCATGTGACCTTACATTTTTGGTGTATGAAGACATACAGTAACGTTACAACCGTTTGTTGACTTAGGTTGCATAAGCGTGTAATTTCACACCTTGAATACAGACTATATTACATATAGTAATCAATTACACTGTAGCCTAAAACTTTAGGTGTCGACAACGTAGTATAGCCTACTCCAGCATAAAGTGGGGAGTTGAGAAAAGAACTAATGTAAGGTACATCAGCAGTCCCCCTAGAAAAGTTAACACAAATAATAACCCTATAACCTAGTATTCGGGAGACCCTGATAGTTGTAAACCCAGGGCAATCCTTACAGTACCCCCCCGAGACGCGCCTACAGGCACAGAAAGAGGATGAGAGCGAGGACGCCCCCGAGGACGCGGACCCGGCCGCTGGGGATGAAGAGCATGGAAGTCCCGGCAGAGGGAGGGGTCCAGGACGTCGGCAGCCGGGACCCAGCTTCTCTCCTCTGGGCCGTAACCCTCCCACTCCACCAGATATTGCAACTGTCCCTCACGGCGCCTGGAGTTTAGTAGCCGCCGGACGGCATACGCTTCCTCACCATCCACCATCAAAGGGGCCGGTGGAGTGGCACCCGGACCCCGCTCGTCGAGAGGACCTCGATCCGCTGGCCTGAGAAGGGAGACATGAAAGGAGGGAGAAATCTTCATATGGGGGGGTAACTGGAGGGTATACGTTACATCAATAACAAGCCGCAGCATAGGAAACGGGCCCATGTAGTGAGGGGTGAGCTTCCTGCAGGGAGTCCTCAGCGGCATGTCCCGCGTCGATAACCAGACCCGGTCTCCGGGCCGATAAGATGGGGCCCCCCTCCGGTGTTCAATCCGCCTGGGCTTTGAACCTTCGGACAGCCCTTTGGAGGCACGTGTGCGCCGCGGTCCACAGGGTTTCCCCCCTTCAGAACCAATCTGTCACCACCAGAATCTGGAACGTCCTGGGGTGCCATAGAGCAAGGGTAAACTGATATCCTAAAACACACTGAAAGGGCCAGATGTCAGCCCAATCCCCCTGTATATTGCTGCAATAGGACCGTGGAAACCTTCCTATCTCCTAGTTTACCCTCTCCACCTGCCTGTTGGATTGGGGCCGGTATCCGGACGTGAGACTCACGGACACACCCAGACGCTCCATGAAGAATCTCCACACCCGCGACTTGAACTGGGACCCTCGATCCATGACTATGTCCTCTGGTATACCGTAATTCCTAAATACATGGGAGAAAAGAGCCTCAGCTGTTTCTAGCGCTGTGGGCAACCCAGGAAGAGGAATTAGTTTACAAGCTTTTGAAAAGCGATCCACCACGACCAGTATAGCAGTATGCCCTTTTGACGGCAGCAGGTCAGTGATGAAATCCGCACACAGGTGAGACCATGGACGTTGGGGAATGGGCAGTGTGTGCAGCTTACCAACAGGTAGGTGGCGCGGCGGCCTGCTTTACGCACAGATCACACGATTAGGGCTGGGATAAACAATTATTTTTTAAACGATTAATCTAGCAATTATTTTTACGATGCAACGATTAATCTAACGATTCATTTTTTCAGTCCGATTCGATTCGATTATCGATTATCTCCCTATTAATTGACTAATAATAGCAATTTATACATTTAATATAATAAACCAACAACAAAGAAACACAAACAATTTTTCTATGTATCCACCTCAGCCCATAGGCTACACTCTTAAAAATAAAGGTTCTTCAAAGTTTCTGTGTTGGGGTAAATGGTTCCTTGAAGAACCTTTAACATCTAAAGAACCTTTCCATTGCACAAAAAGTTCTTTGTAGTGCCAAAAGGTACTTTAGATTATAAAATGGTTCTTCACCACCATCTCATGTGACCTTACATTTTTGGTGTATGAAGACATACAGTAACATTACAACCGTTTGTTGACTTAGGTTGCATAAGCGTGTAATTTCACACCTTGAATACAGACTATATTACATATAGTAATCAATTACACTGTAGCCTAAAACTTTAGGTGTCGACAACGTATTATAGCCTACTCCAGCATAAAGTGGGGAGTTGAGAAAAAAACTTACGGTGCTCTGTCATTTGCAGTTGCTCCCGGGTGGCGCCTCTTCTGGGGCCGGTTGCACCAACTGGACATAAAAAATCTTAAATCCTAGGTTGGGCGTAGCTACGTCCGAGGTTGTGAGTGGAATTTACACCTGTTGCACCAACTTAAAATAATACTAGTCGTAGCTAAGTCCAGTGTAAGTAATGCGCGTCCGTGAGATCAGAATATTCTTAGTGATATAGTTGCTAGGCAGTGTTATTTCCTTAATTAATCCACCTAGGTAAAATGGACAAAGACAGTTTTAAATGTTCCAACGATGCCCCCTGGCAACCGTTTCGCTCCATAACCCACAGATTGTAAAAGAAAAGAGAAGGTACCATTAAAATACTTGCACTTTTTGGGAATTTAGGGCTCAATTACATGAAAATAATGTATTTTTAACCATACAGTTAAAAATACATTATTTTCATTTAATTGATCCCTAAATTTGATGTGCCTCCGAGAGCAATAAAAATTATAAATCCCGTTTACGAATACAAAGCCAAAGAATGTGTGCGTGTGCTGCGCACTACGGCATGAAAAATTGACTTTAGATAGACAAAGCAATTTGCATAGTCCTAACTTGAGAAAGATAACAGAATAATATTCACCATATAGCATGAGGAATGGCAGTGAAGTGTCAGTCTTAACAAGCATTAATATTCAATACAGTTGTGATGGAAAACATATTGTTTTACGTATTGAGATAGATCGAACAGCTGAAAGTGTCTGATCAAGATAACAGTAATGTTACTTCAGTTTTGACAAAAAACCTTGGCTATTTCCAGGCATTTAATTGATAGTTAAAGCTGAAAGACATATCTACATATCTTACACGTATTTACCCTTAAAAGTAGGTTACCTTTGACTTTTACTAATCTGAAACGCTTGTTCAAACCTGATAATTGCCTACTCAATCAGCTGTTAATTCAGAGCTAGTTATTAGTACGATTTGTGGTGGTTGCAAACGTAAATAATGTGCCCTGCATTTTCGATTGTACAAAACGGTTTTTCTCCAAAGAAATTACAGCTAAAACTTAATGCAATCAGAGTCAGAAAATTTGGACATTTTTAATAATTTATATAAATCGCCACCCTGCGCCTGCTGAGAATCTAAGACCAGGCGTAGCTCATTGAGCACTTACGTCCAGCTGGTGCAACAGGTATAAATATAAAGTCCGAAGTAAAGGCTTTAGGACATTTTAGGTCCGACGTACAGTTACGTCCAGCTGGTGCAACCGGCAGGTGCTGGTGCATTGCCGTGATGCTAGAATGGAAAGTCATTCCAAGCCTCCACCTTGTCCGTCTCCATCTCCACTCCGTCAGCAGTGAGTCTGTACCCCAGAAAAGAAACAGATGGAACATGGAAAACAAATTTTTCGGCTTTGGCGTAAAGGCTTTGCGCGAGCAGTCTGGTCAGGACCTCTCTCATGTGTTGTACGTGTGCCTCTTGGCTGGGAGAATAAATGAGGATGTCATCAATGTAAGCCATAACATAACGGCCTAGCAGATCCCTGAATATGTTGTTGATGAATGATTGGAAGACGGATGGTGTGTTAGTCAACCCATAGGGCATAATGAGGTGTGCCCTGATGCTGTGCTGAATGCGGTCTTCCATTCATCCCCCTCCTGTATGCATATCAGGTTAAATCAAGTTTAGTGAAAATCGTGGCGCCATGCATTTGTTCTACTGCTGTGTGTATTATAGGTAAGGGATGCTTGTACTTTACTGTGATATCGTTGAGGGCACGGTAGTCAATGCAGGGCGAAGTCCTCCATCCTTCTTTTTGATAAAAAAGAAGCTGGATGACACTGGAGAGGTAAAGGGACGTATGTGACCTTGCGCTTGAGCCTCACGGACGTAGGATTCCATCGCAGCTGTCTCCACATACGAGAGTGGATAAACATGGCTTCTTCGTAGAGCGGCATCCTGATAGAACATTTTAAATTGCCGCCGCCCGCCGGCTGACGGAGCAAACAGTATATTAGACAAAAACATGAAACTGTATTTTATTATTATTGTTATCTTTCTTGTTTATATACTCACATACAACATTTGACAAATAATTCAATATTATATGTATTTTGTCTTTCGGATCCGCAATTACTACGTCAAGTCCGGAGGATCCCGGTTAATAACATGAATGACCGCATTGCATTGTGGAATAGAATTTGAGTGCGCTCCCCTTGTACCATAGTGTTTGTTTACAGCAGCATACTACATAAAATAAAACAAGCATCCCTTTCATTCTTTTAACTAACTTGCTTAAAGGATTGTTCCACAGTAAATCAGTTTTATAGTATACCATTTAAAAACGTTACCATAGATGATTTATGTCATATACAGCGGTGTAAAAAGTACTTGAATTCCATACTTAAGTAAAAGTACAGATATCAATCCAAAAAGTGACTTTAGTAAAAGTAAAAGTCACCCATAAGAAAACTACTTAAGTAAAAGTCTTAAAGTAGCTCATCTTAAATGTACTTCAGTATCAAAAGTATTTATTTGGGGTAAAATGTACTCAAAAGTATCAAAAGTAAAGTACAAAAGTACAAAGAGAGGAAAAAAGCTTTATTAATTGTCTCCCTACATCACATTTAACATGAACCATCACTTTGAACTAGTGGTGGGCGGATCGATCCCAAAATATCGATACTACCGATATTAGCTGTCTTGTTTGAAGATCGATATTAGCATCAACATGATCGATACCACTTTCAGTTTCTCTCTTCTACACATTTCATCAAAGCATAGAACTGTCACAATCTGCAAACAATGTTCCGTTGTCATTAACACACCTTAAGTGCTTCTCCAACTCTGCTGCTGTTGCTTATGAGTGTGCAGTGAACTCAAACAAAGAATACGAGTCACGCATGCACAGTAAACCTGTACGAGTCGTGACTCACTCTGATCTTTAACTCACTCTGATCCGCAGACTCAGAGCCGGAAACATTGCAGACTCGCAGACCATGGGACTCGTGAGTTGTCGAGGACTCGTGAGTGTGCCAACTCACGAGTCCTCCGCGGACTCACGAGTCCTCCGCGGACTCACGAGTCCTCCGCGACGAGTCCTCGACAACTCATGAGTCCCATGGTCTGCGAGTCTGCAATGTTTCCGGCTCTGAGTCTGCGGATCGGGAAGTTCCCATAACCTGTCTCGGACTGTCGCTCTGCTCACTCGGTCGCTTAAATTGAATTGTAGAGTTGTGTTTGCCCATGAAAGTCAGTCAATCGCACAAATCAGCCGGCTACGTTGTCATGAGTGGATCTGTATCAGACGAGCGAGTGAAGTCTCCTTGAGTCAGGGTAAAGCAATTACACAACAAAAGCGCTACTATAATGTAAATAGTTATGTCTTTTTACTTAGCATTTATTATTTGCACATTTTGCATGTTTGTTCCATTTTATTGTTGTTTTTGTATTTAATATATTTTATTGTTATATTCATTTTTGTTGTAATATTGTTTAATTAATTTGGCTTTTTTTACCTATTATTATGACATTGCCTGTATGTGGCTAAATGATGTTTTTCTTTTTTCATGTATGCCTTTTTAAAATAAATGTTTGTCACTAAACTCTGGAATAGTGAATCTGCACCGTGTGAATCCACAGAACTTCCTACTACGTTAGTGGTTAGAAAGAATGGGCTGGGACTGAGTTTCATTGGAGATTTGGCAATAATGACTCAAGTGACTCAAGTAAGTAAGTAAGTAAGTAAAATTTATTTTTTATAGCACATTTAAACACAGCTTGCACTGACCAAAGTGCTGTACATAGAGCGTTAGCCACAAAATAATAAAATTAAATTAAAAGATAAAATAAATTGATAGACTTACAAATCAGTGATTTAAAATAAGAAGATGTCAAGGGACAAAACACTTACAGACACAATGTAACAGAGTAGGACAATAAAAGAACAGGGAATGCCAATGTAAATAGATGAGTTTTTAGCCTGGTTTTGAATATTGTAATTGATGGTGCATTTCTGATGTCAGGTGGCAGTTGGTTCCACAGCTGAGGGCCAGCAACAGAAAAGGCTCTGTCACCTTTTTGTTTAAGTCGGGACCGTGGGACATAAAGGAGATCTTGGCTGGAGGATCTGAGGGACCTGGGGGCTACATGGGGATGAATGATATCAGCTATGTAGCTGGGGGCCAGGGCATGAAGAGCTTTAAAAACCATCAGCAGTATTTTAAATTGTATCCTAAACTGGACTGGAAGCCAATGCAAGGAGGCTAGGACAGGTGTAATGTGTTCATGCTTTTCTGTGTTTGTGAGCAGCCTGGCTGCTGCATTTTGGACCATCTGAAGTTGTACCACCAGTGTCAGGGGGAGACCAAAGTAGAGGGAATTACAATAGTCTAAGCGGGAGGTTATGAAAGCATGGACGACTTTTTCCAGGTCATTGTATGACAGGACGGACTTGAGTTTATAAATTATTCTTAATTGATAAAAACTAGTCTTTACAACAGATGATATTTGTTTGTTCAGGTTAAGTTGGGAGTCTAAAATAAC